>PQWD01010261.1:0-49529 GCA_019425675.1 Leucinodes orbonalis
TGGTGTGACCTACCGGATCAGATCGGTATCTAGAGAGTTCAGGACAGCAGGTCCAAACCCCACCACCTACCAATGTGTTTTCGATTTTTTTCTAAATTATATGTACGTTATCCGACGCTCTTACGATGAAGGAAAACATTGTGAAATTCACGAGAAAACCTGCGCACGCCTGCGACGAGATTCAAAGTCGGCCAATCTGCACTGGGGCCACGTGGACGACTAAGGCCTATACAATATACGTCCTTTACGGGTAGGCTCGTGCCCCTCGGTGGGGACGTAAATAGTCCGATGAATGAGGCTGAAACGAGCAGAAAATTGTAGTAGAAAAAACGCGATGTTCAGAACCGAAAAGAGACTTGGTACCTACCAAAAAAGGTGGTTTTCATTTATAACCTTTGACTGCATGCAAATATTTCAAATTTTTTTTAACATATTCTATTGAAAACAGGGACCAAGTCCTTTTTCGTCCCTGGCCATCGCGTTTTTTCTGCTACAATTTTCTGCCTTTATTGTATCTTTAGGCACGCATTCTAGAACGAGACTCAAGCGTTGTTCTTTACTTAAATAGAGTTATAAAGGGATAGCGCTCTATCCGATAAATAGCGCCATTCCTTTTTCAATATCAAAGTTGAGTCTCGTTCTGCAATACGGGCCTTAGTGTTTAAGCACCCGTATTACCCAACAATAACTTCAGATAGCACTGATCTAGCAAACTGGTTGTTGTTGAGCCCAGTTCCGACGTTATGTCATCTAATGCCTACACAATACCGCAATGGCTTGATTGAGGGGAAAGCGAAATGGCGAAATAAGAGACTGCTTGAACAATCGTAAGTGATATTTGATGGGCCGTAATGGGGAAATTGTTGTAGAATTTAAGAAGTACACGTTGTAAATTGATTTTTTGGATTACAGCGCTGTGGTTGATAAATTGTTATTAATAAAGTTAAATGACTCATACACATACACACCATTTTATAAGATATAACAATAACTTAAATCTATGTGAAAATGAAAAATATATTTATTCAATTTAGGTCCATAGAGAACACTTATGATTCAGTTATGAATGTCAAATTTAATTCTACCACTGGTTCGGACTGTTGTTGTCCACTGAGAAGAATATGTATATTTATATACAAACATATAAATCTACAAAAAGTCAACACCACTTGCTCGGATGGGTGGTTGATAGAAAGGTTACAGGGACAGTCAAAAGCTATTTAGTCACGACACAAAAATAATAACAGATTCGCACCTTATAAATCAATAAAATCCGAACCGCTCTTCTGATGTTAAATGACACCATCGCCCATTGCTATACTAGACATAGAGAAAAGAGATTTTACGTGCCGGAGATCGAATCCGGAACCCTTGGTGTATTAATCAACATCAAAATCACTACACCATAGCATACGAGTCCAGTTATACGATTTAGTTCCAGACGTAAGGAAGCCGGATGATAATGGTAGTCATTATTTTCCTACAACACATATATTTAAATAAGTACCTTATTATTACATTAACATTAGCCCTTTAAATACCACCGTATGTGAGCACGTAAATAATTAGAAAGTGGAAAGTGTATTCTTTCTTAATACTTATTAAACGCTATGAAGAAATTAATCTGGTCTCAATCGTTGCATTGTGCTAGTTTATAATCACAAAAATAATATCTTCATCATTCATTCGTATAATTGTTTTGTTTTGTATTTGTGGTCAAATAAATGTTTTTTCTTTATTTCTTTCTTTCATCATTGTTTGAAAGTGCAACCAGCTTTATGATACTTTATTCTGCTAAGATTATTTTTAGCACAGGATTTGATGATGATTAAATAGGATTAAAATTTTTTTTTTTATGATATAAGTGTAGATGACGGTCAGAACGCTCGCCTGATGGTAAGTGATACGCCTAATCCGTGACAGAGCGGCATTGAAGGAGACCAATAACTAATAAACAATTATTATTCTCCGTCAATGCCGCAACTGCCTCCGTAACCTAAAAGACAACAATTGTTAGGTCTCTTAAACCTGGTAAATTTCACTGACCTGACTGCAAACTGACCTGAACCAAAAACCATATTTGGGCTTATTTGTGAACTTAACTTCAACCTTATTAGCATTTTGCAAAGGTTCTAAACGGTTTGCCGCGCTTTCAGGTCATTTATGGGTTGATGAAGAAAATTAACCATTACTTTCTAATTTTAGGTAATGATAATTAAACTTTCAACATTAGTAAACAAGAAAACATTTGTTTGACATAATTATGAAGGAATACCAAATTAACCACGCATGATAATTATTGAGCACCGGTCATCATTCACCTACACTTCACGCAATAGTAGCGAAATAAGACTTACTGAGTCGTCTAGGTAGGTACCACCCACAGACATCGGAATATACAGGTATTGGTATTGGGAAATCTATGGTACCACCGCAGTGCCAGACATCGCTCCGTGAAACAGGAGTGTTACGCACTTTTGTGTTTCGGGATGAGGGCACTGTAGTTAGTAAAAACTGACTACTGCTGTTGACTGCAAATGGCCTTTACATCTTTACCGGACAATAAAAAACAATTTGCACAATGAGCATACGGGCATCCTTGAGAGGAACAAGAACCTTGGCTTAGAGCTTGGTAGCCTTACATATGTTTGGAGAGAGAAGCGGCCCGGCGAATAAGGACTGAGTGAACTTACAGGGACATGCAACAATAACATCTGTCGTCTCGGATGATGGGCGCTGGGTAGTGTTGAAAGAAAGTGACGACTGCCTGCTGTTGTTAATTTCCTTTAGTGAATCATGTCATGGTCAGGTGTATCACCAGGTGAACGGCCTGACCCTCCCATTTGCTTAAAGACATAAAAAAGGTCATGTAACAGGAAAATGTTTATTAAAAGCTTGGATAACATTGCAAAGGCTTACAGTGCATTAAACCAAGTACATTTTTAAAGTGATGACATCCTTGGCAATAAACATTGAATGATTGTAAATATGAAAAACATATCCATTAGAGTATAAGTACCTAAAAATACTAAAATACTAAAACGTAGTAGTGTTTACTTATGGAACAAGCAGAGCAAGACAAATTATTTAATCAAAATTGACTGCAACTGAAGTATTGAACTCTTTAAGGCTGTATGCATCAGAGCCTGCCATATGGCCAAGCTGTGAAAACTATCTACAGACAAAAGCGAAAGTTCATCTATAAATAAAAAACACTATCTCTATAAAAAAGACTGTACATCTTTTTTTGCTTAAAGTAAGTTTACTTTAGCTTAAAGTCAAGAAGTTGTTATTTTCTTTCATTCATGTTTAGGCTTTAAGACCAGTATTTTTTTTAAATTAATTAATCCAAAAATTTTATTTCATAAATTTTTCAGAGTGATAATCTTACTGCCTATATGGTTGGCGTTATGTTTAGTCGTAATATTGTAACAATAAGTTGGATCTGCAATGGTTTTGAATTCATTTGTTTGAAGTATTATACTCTAGGACTTCAATAACAATCATATCAGCTGCAGATAAGCATCAGATAACTTCTACTTTGTACTTTATTTAAGCTTAGCTGTACGAGCTGTGTGAAATAATGTTAGAATGCACAATGTAAGGTCAGCTATTATGTTTCTAGTGAAATCTTTTTAGAGACATTTCATATCATATGTTCAATTGTGTAATGATAATAATGTTATGTTTATATGCATTGAGGATTAGCATTTGTAGGTTTTGATTAATCTTGAGTAAGTTCAAATAACCACTTTTCTGAGTACCAGGTAGGTAGGCATTATAGGCAGGCATGATTTGTAGGTTTTGATTAATCTTGAGTAAGTTCAAATAACCACTTTTCTGAGTACCAGGTAGGTAGGCATTATAGGCAGACATGATACCTTGATATGGTAGTTATGAAGAGTTGTAAAGATGTTTTAAAAATTAAATTTAATATTTAGTTTGGTTTTCCCATACAAAATCTGGCTGTATTTTGACACACTTTTGTTGTTGGCGAGACTCCGTCCATACTTTTTGAAAACAAACGTAATGTTGGTATTATCTGTCAGTATTATTTAAATATTCAGTGAATTATTTTAGTTTTCGTACAATGAAATATTAATTACTTTTTTGTTTTAAGAAAACTGTGTTTATTATCGTTAAATAAGATATTGCTTTCACATATTTCTCACGGGGAAAGTTATAAAACTTAGAAACTAAGTTCCTTCTCATACGGTAATCTTTGATTAAAGATATATACTTTTGCACAATACGGCAGATATGAAAATTTGTTGAAGTTAAAACTTTACCTGTTTTTGAGCAAGTTGGCCTTGTTTTGAAAACTTTCAACCTGTGATGATCACTATAAAAACTTGTTCACTTGTTTGACACGAAATTGTTATTAAGTGTTCAATTAAATACGCTTTGTTATTATAAACACTTACAAAAGAACTCACATTGATCTTAAAATGCACTGTTACGTTGTTTTTCTCAAATTATAAAACGTAAATCACAACTTTTAATAAATTCCTTTCCACTTAACGCGTGCGTCAACAATTACGTTCGAAAATTAACTCAAAAAGTTACTCCAGCCAGTTTCGATCTCAATCAATTCATTCACTCGATCGCTCGCAGAACGAGTGATTGTATCGTTCAAAAACTTAAAGCATGGAAAGCATAGAAATATGGAAAGTCAGCAATGATATAAAAAGTTATATTTATTTCATTAAGTGTCATTGGCTACTTGGTGAGGACTGTTTCCTTCCAACCTGGACGGTGCAGGTAAACCCCGACACATAACAATGTCTTTCCGAATTTTCGAAATTGTGTGTACTTTTATCCGACACTTGCGGTGAAGGAAACATCGTGAAGAAACTTACGCATAGCTTCAAAAGTTGTGTGTGAAGTCGGCCAATCAGCACTGGACCTGCGTGGACGACTAAAGTTTAACAGCCTTTACGGGTAGGCTTATAGAAATAGGAGATATACCTACTGTATATCTATGGGTACGAGCCTACCCATATACCTACCTTCGGTGGGGACTTTGCTTTCGTAATTTGAATGCGCTATTCCCGAGTCGAGCAAGCATTTAGAGTTTTACGCTTTACGCTTACTTTAGGTACAGAAAAATTGTACGCAGCCCTAAGTCTAAATGAACGAACACGGTGCTCCCGTGGCTTTACGCATGAACTTGTTCTGAATGACTTGACGGTGGGGACTTATAATGAGCTGATGATAATGATGATGTTGTTGCCAGCATTCCCCGTCTGGAGAATCCAGTCGTAGATTCAAATGAGGTTTAATTTTGAATATTCTTGAAATGAAGTTTGTATGTAATACGGTCAACTCGTCGAAGACCGGCATACACATTTTAATGCAAATAATGATATTGTTTCAATAAATAATAAATATATGAACAAAACATCTACATGGTTTTTTAAGCCGGACTATTATTGAAACTATAAGGAATGAAGATAAAATCATGGCTGCGAAATATCCGAGAGTGGACCGGTATTACTTCCGTCGTAAAACTGTTCCGACTACCTTCAGGATTGAAGAAGCACTTGAACAAGAAGAATTGATATATAGTTGAAGCTTATAATAAGGTGTTTTAAAACGCGACGGCCGATCGTGCATTTTTCCAGGCATTTAGAATTCTTCCCATTTCGATATCATTTCAAAGTATTTGGACACAAAAGACATTAATCAAATAATTGATTGGTATGAAATTTCTTTTTATAACAATTGTTGTACTTAAACAATATGATTGTCTAGTTGCTGGCTACAGATTAACAACACTTAAGATTTAACGGGTCTCGCTCCGAATATGGTAGATCCTACACGAACTGTAGTGGCGCCAAGCTCAATCTGGAAAAAGAAAATATGAGCTCAAACTTTGTAAAATTTCTGGCGTAGGCACGCCAATCAATTATGAAAAATATGGAACTTGTATACTAAAGCCTGTGATGCCTATGGATTCTAGGCCGAGACTCAACATTGATCTTTACTTAAATTGAGTTAGAAATGGATTTAAGTAGAGATCTATGCTTCAGTCTCATACCAGAACGTATTCTAGAATGAGACTTAGGAGTCCTCCCTGCATTCAAATGTGAACAAAGACTTCTTAATGTGATCTATTATTATTATTAAAAACTCACGGACATGTTGTTCTCTACGCCTGCACGGTATTTGTTTTTTTTGTTATAATCTATTTAGATTTATATTATACTTAACTATTATAATATTTTTATAGATAATTATATTTTAACTAATATTAAATATGAAAAAAATTGTAAATATAACTTGCTTTAATTTAATTATTTTGATAACAAATAATATGATTCTGTATAAAACACTTTTTTTTAAAAAAAGAGTTACAACTACTGAATTTCTTGCTGGATTCTTCTCAGTGGAAAACTACCGTCCGAACCAGTGGTAGCTTTATTTTACACTTATGAGTGTTCTGTAAGGATCTAAACTGAATAAACACTTCGTTTCAATAGGTCTGAAGTCTATATCGGCAGATGGCAAGGGAGTTATGGGATGGTTGGATGCTTAAAGCACAGCCCTCCCATACATATAGCTGTTTGTCATAAGTATCCATTAATATCTAATATGCAAAGTAAATGCAAAACAATTCAAAATGTGTTACGTCTGGTACTGAGGTGTGCCTTTTTCTATCTTTAGCAGGCAAATGATGAAACGGCTCATCTGATGGTAAATGACACCGCCGCCCATGTACATTTGCAATACCAGAGGGCACTGAAATGCGCTCTTTTTGTAATGTCGCCAGGTCGTATCGCTCAGAAAATATCGCCGGCTTATATACGGCAGAAATATCTTCGTGGCAAGAAATTACGATAAAAAGGTACTGTCGAGGACTTCCATTCATCTAGGTGAGGATGAAATTTTGAGTAAAAAGTGTTCAATGTCTAGATTAGATGAAAAAATCTTACCGCATGCTCAAAGTCACTTGACATTCCCATAGATAATTCAACCTTGTTTATATCTAAATTTAATGTTTTGCAGACCTCTTGTCTGCATTTTACCAGGGTTAAAAAGTCTGGATTGGGTCCTTTAGATGTATCATAATCATATTGGCCTATTGTCATGAGACCAACAAATTCTAAGTTCGGACAATTCTTCAGAACATGCTCCACAAGTTTTGCAGAGTCTCCTGGCTCTATTCCATTTTTAGCTGAAACAAATGTTGTATGTAAAATAACTATCAATATGCAGAACTTTTTTTGAAGCTAGCCAGGCACAAAATATGTATTATATAATATATAATAAGCACTTTTTATTACATATTACTGATATCTTGTAAAGTGCATACTGCACATTACAAAATAGTACATTTTAATTTAAGGCCCGTATTCTAGAACGTTACTCAACATTGATCTTTACTTAAATTGAGTTAGAACCCTTTCTATATATTTATAGTGCTATATACAACAAATAGCGGCATCCCTTTCTAACTCTATTTAAGTAAATATCAATGCTTAAGTCTCGTTCTAGAATACTGGCCTAGAAATAATTTACATTAAACTCATGTTACCTTCTTCACCACTCGTGTTTACTTGAACCATTATTTTTAATTTTTCTTCTTGTTTCCTAAACTTAGGCCATTGTTTATTGACACTGTCAGCCAGCTTTTCCGAATGGATTGTTTCAACCATAAACAAATTAGGAGCACCAAGCAGTTTGTTGATTTTTATTTGTCTGCAACAACCCTATAAAATGCCACTTGATGTCTTTGCATTTCTCTGTAATAATTGGATCTTGAGCCTTTTCTGCTAATTCATTAACATAGTTTTCACCAAAATGCCTTTGGCCATATTCATATGCCTGTACAATTAGAGGTGCTGGTTTGATCTTTGACACAGCCACTAACCTTGGTGCGATTTGAGGTAGATCCTGAAATAAGATTTTTTTAAAATATTTAATATTACATCATTATTCTATGATAAATCTATCAAAATACTATTAAAACAGTTTAATGACATTGAATTGAGATGCTGAGTTATCAGAAACATTGAGATAATAAAATAGAGCAATTCCTAATTCCTTAGTTGAAATTTAATAAGTGTGTATACCTTGCTTCTTCTGCTAACTGCCGATTCAATTTGAGCAAGGACAGTTTTTAAGCCATTCATTATATCGATGTGTTGATCACTCTCACCCGACATATTCCATGAATTTACAATGAATTAGATATAAAATTAAGAAAATAGAATTAGATTGGACTGTTATTGTAAATTGTTGTTGATTGATTGATAAGAAATGTGACAGTGACGTTATATGATAAGCAAGTTCATAGTTCATTCAATTTATGAACATAAAATTACCTAATTTTAAATTAATTTATCTTAAAATGACTTAAAATAGCACACAAGGGTAAAAAGGTAAAAATAATGCCGAACATAATGCATCATTTTAAAATTCAAAGTTAATGTATGAGCAAATAAGCTTCAAGACTTCGTCATGAAAAAGGAATAGAAATGGAATTTCTAGACGCATATGTAATGTCAACATTGTCAACACAATTGATTTTCAAGTTTTCAACATTTATTTGCTTTTTAACTATCTATAGTAATTATTGGAATGTTTCTCTTCTAAAACTATAAAAGTAATGTTTGAATTGTCTTCTAGCACAATAGTGCCATATGGCATCAGCCAATAGGCTGATGCCATAGCAGCCATGAACGTGCTAGAAAAAGCCGAAAAGGCCTTAGAATACTTAAAAAACAGCGAAGGTTCAGCGAAGTGAGTTGGTGCATAAATTTGCATAGATCAAAGTCTTGTTGTGTTTTGTTTGTGACTTGATTTGTTTTTCTAGAAGCCATGAACTGCAGGCGGCAGCTGGCACCTTGGGCAGGTGCATGGGAGCCCTAGGCAGCCGTCCTAACTGTGCACGGCATTATGCTAACTTATTGCACACCGCGATTCCTACTTTGCTATCTTTAGCTAGCAATGACAGCGTAAGTGTATTGTTTATGATAAAACAGTGTAGGTACAAATAAATTGTAAACAAGAGATACCCTGGTTACATGTTATATGCAGGACTTTGTATCACTTATATTTATAAAATATATATAGCAGTATCTGCTCGAAAGTATACGCACGTAGACAATAGATTTATGAATTGTGTCCACCCGTGCTATATAAAGCCGCTTATCTAATGTTCATTTATACTTATATAGACTTACACTCTTGTTGGTGGAGCACTTTTTTAAAGTAATAGAGGCAGGTACATTACCGTACATTTGTACCATGTCATAAAATTTTGCATGACCATTTAAAATGTCTTAATTCTATCCTTAGTGTCCCGATAGTTCATTTTTGTGTGTTTGGTATTCTACTGTTGCAATAATACCATTACTATTTTCCAATGAAATGTGAAGTACAAATATGTGTAACAATTTTATTGTAATTATAAATTGGTATCCTACTACTTATTTGATAGCTGATATAAAGATTTGTATGACTATCAATAAACAATATATAGTAGTTTTTTTAAAATTAGCAGGATTTAGGCCCTCACCTCTAGGGATGCCTAGTCAGCCCTATCCTATTCAACCTATCGCAGTCCACTGCTGGACATAGGTCTCCCCCATTTCGCGCCAGATATCCCGGTCCTCCGCTTTCCTCATCCAGCCTCCACCAGTGACCTTTCGCAAGTCGTCGGTCCATCGGGCGGAGGTCCTACGCTACGCTTGCCGAGACGCGGTCTCCACTCCAGAACTCGTCTGCTCCAACGGCCATCGGTTCTGCGACATACGTGACCAGCCCACTGCCACTTCAACTTGCTGATCCGGCGGGCTATGTCGGTAACTTTAGTTCTCTTACGGATTAAATCATTTCTGATCTTATCCCTAAGAGAGACCCGAGCATAGCTCGCTCCATTGCGCGTTGAGTGACTTTGAACTTGTGAACCAATCCCGCAGTCAGTGTCCATGTCTCAGCTGCGTATGTAAGTACGGGTAGGACGCATTGCTCAAAGACTTTTGTCTTTAAGCATTGCGGAATTGTCGACGTGAAGACCTGACGTAACTTGCCGAATGCCGCCCAGCCCAACTGAATCCTCCTACTAGCTTCCCTCTCGAAATTGTGACGGCCAAGTTGAATGGTTTGGCCCAAGTAAACGTATTCTTGCACAACTTCGAGAAGGATGCCATCGACGCATATCGGTTGTGGCATGACATGGTCATTGAACATGACTTTCGTCTTGTCCAAATTCATGCCAAGCCCAACTCGTCGGGAGGATTCATTTAGGCTATTCAACATCTCAGCAAGCTCTTCCGATGACTCTGCAACGATGACGATATCAGCAAAGCGCAGATGAGAAATATACTCTCCATTGACGTTGACGCCTCGTTCAGACCAGTCCAGGGTCTTGAAGACATCCTCCAATGCGTTTGTAAACAGTTTCGGGATATAACATCCCCGTCTCACACCACGACGCAATTGGATGGGTCTTGTCCGCTGGTCTTGGATCTGAACGGTCATCGTCGCTGCGTTGGAGAGACACTTCATCACCTCGATATATCGCCAGTCGATACCGCATCGCTGCAGAGCCTCCAGAACAGCCCAGGTTTCGATGGAGTCGAAGGCTTAGTCAGCCCAAGCAGGGGCTATTATCAATTTATAAAAAATAATTTGAAAAAAATATCTATTTAATCAATTATTTGTACAAATGTGGTGTGTCTAATTAATAACTTCAAATAATATTATTTCAGGCTGAAGTGCGATTGGTTGGTGATGAAGCATTAAACAGGGCAGTAGTGGGAGGCTTTGCTTTTCACTCTCATAAAACTAACATCATACTGCAGAATCACATAGATCACACGAAAAATGCAAGGTATCATCATCAGCTCATTAAACATCCCCACCGAGGGGCACGAGTCTACCCGTATAGGGTGATTAGGCCTAAGTCGTCCACGCGGGCCCAGTGCGGATTGGACGACTTCACACACAACCTTTGAATCTCTTCGCAGGCGCAGGTTTCCTCACGATGTTTTTCTTCACCGTAAGAGCGTCGGATAAACGTACATATAATTTCGGAAATGCGAAAAAAGTAGGTACGTGGCGGGATTTGAACCTGCGCTCAGATCGGAATAGCCCACACCAATGAGCCACCGACGCTCATGAGCATAAATCGGATAATCGGATGCATATTTACCTAAAGTTGCCTTAGTATGGAAAGCACTTCTTTATCATAAAGATTTCGGGATTTCGGAATTGATGCATTTAATGTTCGGAATATAGAATTAAATGTATTTTCATTATGTTTGTAGTGTTTTCTATTACAATATATGATTTGTATGTACATTACTTGTATGGAAAAGAACCAGATATTTCGGGATGAATACGTTAGCGTTTTGATTATAAATATAATTGAATACACACAATATCCATTATGATGTTCGAAGCTAAGTAGCTAGGTATTTTATAAAATAATAATAATAAAAAACATTTTTTTTATTAATTTTATAAACTGATATTATAATTTGATAGGTAGGTAACCCATTCGTAATTTGTTTTATATCCGATTAGTTCAATATCCCTGACTTTTTTCGAATCCCGACATTGCAAACATTCGTAGACAAAATATAAGTTTAGGTAAATATGCATCCGATTATCCGATCTATGCTCATGAGCCACTGACACTCACCAAACCGCGTGGACGACTAAGGCCTGTACGCCCTTTACGGGTTGGCTTGTGTGCCTCGGTAGAAAGGTGAGCGAATTTACCATCCCGTTTTAATTATGACATAAAAATGCTTACAGATGGATCAGAGCGGCGCTGTCACGTATTTGTCTCGGAGATTGTTGGCTCCGACCCGGCCCGGGCAAGATAAGGTCTCAAGCCCAAACTTTGTTCCCGAAACTAAGTCAGATTGTGAGGCAAACAAGCGAGATTCAACTTACAGTGGAAGCGTTAGAGAGCAATCTGCCACGCATTCTGATGGCGTTGGCTGAGTATACTACTGATGAGGAGATTTCTGGTAAATATTGTTTACTTATTTAAATTTTTTTATTTTTTTTTAGTGAATAGGATTGTATTAAAGAAACTTTGATTTATATAAATACTTAGTTTATAAAGAAGTATATTGTAAATGTACAGTTTTTTTTTAAAGAGTAACTACTGAGTTTCTTGCTGGATTCTTCTCAGTACACAACAATAGTCCGAACCAGTGGTAGAATCAAATTTGACATTCATAAGTGTTCTCTATGTACCTAAATTGAATAAATATATTTTCATTACGTCGTATCGTCGAATATGAGCGTCGGTGGCTCAATGGTGTGGACTGTCGTCCTCCTACCGGGAGGTCTGAGATTCAAATCCCACCACGTAACAATGTGTGCCACGTAACACGGTGAAGGAAAACATCTCTTACAATGAGTAAACTTGCGCACACCTGCGAAGAGATTCAAAGGTTGTGCGTGAAGTCGTGGAACCCGCACTGGGCCCGCGTGGACGACTAAGGGTTATTCACCTTATATGGGTAGGCTCGTGCCCCTCGGTGGGGACGTTTAATGAGTTGATGATGATGATGATTTTCATTTCAAGTACAAATCGTTAACCATATTATTGTTTGTCCACAGAATTGTCGAAAGCCCTCCTGTCTCATGTGGAATCCACCGAGCCAGTGGTGAGGCGGGGTGTGTCGACGTGTGTCGCACACTTGTGTTCGCACCGCGATCCGTTGCTGACCAATGTTTTGGCCAGGGTTTTTGGTAAACAATTTATCATTATCATCAATTTAACAAATGTAACTAGGTTAAGGCAAAATTTTGTTAATAGATTTTTTTATCATCATAATCAACTGTATTATAATTTTTTTTAATATAGTTTGAGAAACCAAAGACCTAAAGGTCGACACCCCTGAAAATGCCTGATTTTGACAACGGCAGTGATGTCAAAATTATGACATCACTTCCGATGGTGATTCCAGATATCTTATAAGATACATGAAAAAAATAAACAGGAAAATAAAGTATTCCATCAGTAGAATTGAGTTTTCAAAGGTCGACAAGCTCAATTTGTTAACGAACGTACGTACAAACGTTCAAAGGACGTACTTTTGATTGTGGTTGACCCATAAAAAACAACAAAAGTGTGTCGAAAGTCCGCCAATTTTTGTATGAAAAACCACAAAATATGAAGTCATTTGGCGCGCATCTATCAACGAAGCCATAGATTGTGACTGAGAAAAAAATAATATGCTTGTGTTGTGAAATGGTGAAAATATTGCAATGAATAAAAATAAAATCCAAAAATAACGTATTATAGATAAATGAACAATTCGACATTTTTAGTACACAAAAAAATATTTGTTAAAATGACAGCATGGACAGTAGCTGACATTTCGCGGACACATGTTAAGTGTTAGTTAAGTCCGTCCGTATTGTTTTATACATATGGACCTATAATTAATTTCAATTGAGGTATTGAAATCTTATTTCTGTGACAGAGAAACTCTGGCCAACGGCATCAGACAATGCTACAGTGATGGGCTGGTTTTGCGTGATCAAAGCCATATTCCAGTTGAACGATATTCCGAAGTTCACCGAAAACGAACTGTTCACAGTACAGGACTATTTAGAGGTGTGTACATCAAGTTTTTTATACATTTATCATTTTTGATTACCCAAATTTTGTAATGGTTGTAACGTGGGCTGTATCCCCGAGCAGTACATGTGTGTATGTCTGTATTAGGCTGAGTGTTATCTTTGTATAATAAGTATGTATTTATAACAAAAATAAAGTATATAAAGCTCCTCTTTTGCGTAAGATAATAATCTAACTAGATACATTATCACGACAAAATTTCAACCAAAAAATGACCGAGCCGCTTGACACATACGTTAACTTATTGTTATATTAATAACATAAAATTATTCATTGAAATTTTTAACTTAACACGTCATTAAAAGAGTACAATATCAAAAGCACACTACTACGTCACTATGCTATGTAGCGAGCGATGTGATTATGAATGAAAATTCTGCCCAACTGACGCGATGGCCAGAATTTTGCCTGACAATAGATTTTCTATTGGGTCTGATTTCATAACAGTCAAGGGGATATGTATATATTTACAAAAGGTATATAAATATGTTAATCTATTGCTCAGTTCCCATAATACAAGCTTAAATTGGAACTAGATGGCTCTGTTTGTATATATTTGGATTAAATTTTCTCTCTTGCCCACAGCTGTAAACCTATGTACATTACATAGAACAAACACAACGGATCACAATATACAGAACGCAGTGTTAGAATGTCTGTCGGTGTTGTTGACGCAAGCAACTGGGGAATACAGGCGCGCGGTGTTGAGCAAGCATCCAGTTATAATATGCTTGGACAATCGACAGCCCGATAGGGCGCATAGGAGAAATATCAGTGAGTTTATTTATTAATATCTACAGTGAATCGCTTTGAGATATACGCTTGTTTTTAATGTTAATTAAAGAAGGCAGTCAATTCGTAGGTAGGTAAGTGATACGCCTGGCCAATATATATTCAGAGTTGAAGAAAATTAATAAAAAATAGTTATTATTCCGGCCAATTTTATTCTCTCGCCTATCAACCCGAGGCGACAGATGTTAGGTCGTGTCCGGTGATTTTACTAGCTACAGTGCATAGTACTAGTATTTACGTGTGAAAAATATGTCGTGGGTTTTGAATTCCGTGGGGAGATCGCATAGTGGAAATCTTTATCATCAAATCACATGAGTACGTGGATTTGAACCTGCGCACACCCGATCGTAAAGGAAAACATCGTGAGGAAACCTGCGCACGCCTGCGAAGAGATTCAAAGGTTGAACGTGAAGTCGGCCATTCCGCACTGGGCCCGCGTGGACGACTAAGGCCTAAACACCCTATACGGGTAGGCTCGTGCCCCTCGGTGGGGATGTATATAACCTGATGATGATGATGACTTGTTTAACAGGTTCAACAAGCGTGATATCGACCTGGTACGTGCCGAGTCCGTCGTCCGAGCCGAGGGACCAGATGGAGATCTCGTTCCGTGGCGAGTTACAACTCGGCAGTGTGTTACAGTTGCACACGCCTAGTTTTAGCGTCGAGGATCTTAGTATACAGGTATATGCTTATATATTTGACGACCCATTTGGTATAATGGTTGAGACGTTAGCTACCACACCAAGGGTTCGATCCCCGGGCAGTACAAACATTTGTGCGCATGAACATGTCTTTTTGTGTTGGTCTTGGTGTTTTCTATGTATAATATATGTATTTACAAAAAAAATATGTATATTTATCCGTTGTTTAGTACCCATAATACAAGCTTTACGCGTAACTTGAGGCTAGATGGCGCTGTGTGAATCATCATCATCAGCTCATTAAACGTCCCCACCGAGGGGCACGAGCCTACCCGTATAGGGTGATTAGGCCTTAGTCGTCCACGCGGGCCCAGTGCGGATTGGACGACTTCACACACAACCTTCGAATCTCTTCGCAGGCGTGCATGAAGGTTTCCTCACGATGTTTTCCTTCACCGTAAGAGCGTCGGATAACGTACATATATTTTTCGAAAATTCGAAAATACATTGGTACGTGTCGGGATTTGAACCTCAGCCCTCCCGGTAGGAAGGCGACAGTCCATACCACTGAGCCGACGACGCTCTTTACGTCGTTGGGGACTTATTTTAACTTTAGAAGTGCCTCTCGCCAAAACTAATTCGTAATTATTTCAGACACCGTCTTCCCCCGCAAGTGAAGCGGACATACCAATGCCGTCGGCGGAGCAGCTCTCCAAGGATCTCACTGAAAAACTACAGGAATATGAAGAGAACGAGCTAAAAGACACCGACCAATGCGATGCTGTTGTTCAGCCTACTTCTGATAGTGGATTTAAGGTTATTAAATTACTATTAAACTGTTCTCTAGTATTATATAACTTGTATTTCAGTCATGGTCAGGCGTATCACTTACTACCAGGCGAGGAAACTGACCTTCCCGTTCGCTTAATGGCAAACAGTCTTTCAGCTGAAATCTGATTTAAGGATATTACATTACTAGTAAACTGTTTTCAATCTAACTCAAACCACTGGACATAGCTATGTTTCGTTCTGGAGTATAGGCTAAAAGGTGCTTAATTAAAGATATATAAAAATCTTATTTTGAAATCACAAGTTAACATAAGGAGAAAATAAACCAATCATATAGTGTCTGCTTCCCAGACAACCTATTTTTTTTGAATCCGAAGCTGCTACTAAAGGATCTCACTGAAAAAGGGCAACATCTGATAGTGAATTTAAGGTTATCACATTCCTAGTGCACTCTCACTTTTTCAATCTTTCTCAGTGCACTGAACATAGCTACGAGTATCCTTGGTTTACCTGAAGTCTGAGCTAAAGATGTTTAAGGGCCTAGAAAATCCTTATATTGGGATTACCAGTGTTCAAAAATAGAAATAAGAAATTATTCACTGTTTGATTTTCAGCTAACTTACGTTTTCCTCTTCTTCTCTTTAACCTTTCTTAGTACACTGCTGGACATAGGTCACCAACATTTTACACTAGATACACAGGTCCTTCTTTTACCTCCTCCAGCTTTTACCAGTACACATAGCCCAGCCTTTACGGCGTAGGACAGCTTGAGGGTGTCCTAGGCGTTCAAACATGCGGTTTCTACTCGAGAACGCGTTTGCTCCAACGTCATAGGTTCTATAAAATATGTGACTGGCCCTTAGACTTGCTGCATACAATATTTTCTTTGCAGTGTGATAAATTTGCCCTGCATTACATTGCATTGTTTTCTATAGTATATAAAATAATTTTGTTCGCAGATAAATATTGGTGCTTCTACAGACGACGATGTGCCCCTCAAATACTGTTCGAGACTTCTCGCTTCCAAATACCTGTTGGCTGGGAACAAAGGCGATCTCATTAATGATAGGTACTTTATAAAAATACATGGATTTTCTTCAATTGTCTTAGTTTTGATACGAGTAGAAGTATGAGAGAGAAAGAGAAAATTGTAACTGCACGAGTTTGGTTATTTTTATTAATTATTCGCGTTTCTTGTCGAGTTTTCCTAGGTAGATGTTAACTCCCCGGACAGCTGCAGTAGATTAATTTTGATTTACAGAAAAATAAAACTTTGTTTTTTAAACGATTTCTTGTTATGTTTAGGGTTTGGTGTATTTATATTGTTTCAAAGTCAAAGTCAGAATCTATGTATTCAAATTAGGCTTACAATAAGCACTTATGATTATAAAATGCAATAAAAACATTTAAAATAAAATATTTGTTGTTTCAGAACAATAAGGGTGTCGGTAAAGTCTTCAGCATTGAACTGTTTGTCGGAAATATTGAAGATCTACCCGCAAGCAATAACTCTGTATTTGGACAAAGATGCTGACCCTAAAACTCATAATATATCAGGTGAGTTATATTTTATTAAAAGTTATGTAAGCCTATGTGTCATTAATATGACATAGTTATCCACCAATCAGAATTTGGCCCGCGTGATGGTTTAGCTACGATGGATTGGTACGGGAAGGCATTGAGACGTTATGGGTCGACGATGATGAGGCCTAGTTTGAGATAATTGATTAATTCGAGAGATTGTGTCCACTTTTATAGATCACTAAGAATTAGATTAATAAAATTCAATGTCGTATCAAAATGCATTGGTCTTATTAAGCTTTATTTCACTCAGAAATAATTTGATAAACCAAGTGTGTTTTTAATTGAATTCCGATTTTAACATTTTCTAATAAGGTGTGAATTTGTGTACAGTACTTACTGTATATTTTTAACATATTTGAAGAGTTAAAACCAATAATTGTAAAAATATAAACTCGACGATTTATAACAATTTTTTATTTACACAATCCAGGGTCATCAGACGCCACAGATTCAAACCAAGATCACATAAACGACTTCATTCTAGAGCGAAATGTGTGCTACCAGGATTCTCTTACAGACTCGTTAAGTCAAGAGCTATTAAACAGAAATAGCGACAGTCCCACGTCTAAAAAGGAGAAATGCATGGAGAAATCATTGGAAAGCGTCGAGCAAAAGAGCTCAACGAAGGACGTGCCTAGTGCAATATTAGACAGTAAATTGTACGCAAAAAGCGACCTTATTGCGAGTGTAATAAGTGCCGACAACATGACGAACAGCACAAACCAAAATATGACTAATAGCAACTTCACAACCAATTCAAACATGACAGGTAGTAACGATCCTACAACGGGTTATCCTATGTCGAGTAGTGGCGACGTTTTGTCGTCCAGCATCGATTTGGATATGAAGTTCGACCATTTTGGAGAATCAACGACTAATTTGGACAATCTCGACGCGTTCAGGGATCTGGAGAAGAAAGAGAATCGGTCCAAAAGACCCTTAAAGAGAACAGACGAAGTTCAAAGTAAGGACGCGCCGGACGGCGTGTTGGAAGTGAAAAATGAAGTTGAAGATAAAGAGTTTCAGTTTCAGCATATGTCGGATGTTTTTGTGTTATTACATGGTCATAATGACCCCCAGATTAGAGGGTTGGTGAGGGTTTGCATTGGAAGTTATTTGGCCGCAGCTCTGGAACTGTCTCATGGGGATTACCATAGATGGAGAAATTTTAATGTTCTCCCTAAAGATGTTAGCGAAAATATAAACACTGATAAGTTGGTTGCGATTGTACTAAAGGTATGTGATGATCTTTGTTACCAATAATTATGAGATTGTCCAAATAAAGACATTATCTTTAGATTTTTATATTTAGTTAACGGGTGGGTAACAGACACCTATCTTGAGTCCCTTTGTGCTTTGATATGTTAAGCCGTTGATACTGGAATTAGACCAATAAAAAAATGTATGTACGTATATTTATCCGTTGTTTAGTACCCATACTACAGGCTTCACGCTTAACTTGGGGCTAGATGGCGCTGTGTGAATGTCAGTGGATATTTATTATTATTATTATTCATCAGTGCGGATCGTGAATTTGAGGGGCCCTTGGCTGAAACTATTTAGTGGCCTATCTTTGTACTTAACTCATGGCGATGTCAAAAAACTGTTTCCATAAAAATATATTATTATATATTAGTTTTTGCCCTTAAAAACATAATTATTACTTAAATTTACCCAAGTATTAGTTGCACAAAACCAACTTTATTGCGTGGTAGCGATCACTTCCAGGCAAACTTTGGGTGAGTGAGAAAACGTTTTTAGCGGGATCTGGTGGCCCCTTGTAACCCTGGGCAGCCCAAACAGCCCTTAGGTAGATCCGGCCCTGACTGGAATGCTAGTTACCCACCTATTCGCATAGGGCCCGCTTGGTGGGGGCCTACGCCCTGATGCGAGATGATATAGGCTGGTTGATGTTTCAACTTTATTTTCGATTTGATACTTGCATGTTATCAATGGTTTCTTTTTATTTTTAATAAGAACTGTCTATCAGATGTTGGTCTCAATCAATGCCACTTTGTCATGTATGTATCGCTTACCATCAGGTGAGCGTCCTGACCATCATGTACACTTTGTTACATAAAAAAACATATTAAATTATGATTAAGTTTACAATTCATTATTTCAGGGGCTATCAGATGAAATCCACTCAACTGTGAATTACACTTATCAAGCCTAACTACTATGGCGACTGCATTATGCAACAGCGTGCACTGGCCTTAGTAGTGGATGTGCTTAATGCCCTCGTCAGTGTGGAGAATAACGGGTATTGGTTGTGCAGAGTTAACCTTTGTAGGCTGTATGAGAAGCTACCTTATCGAAAGTGAGTATGTTTTTAACAAGTATGGGTAGCTAGACTTAGGAAGCCGGCCGGCTTGGAGTCATACCACGGATTTAAAAATAAACCTACGCGTATTAATACATCGTGAAATATGAGGCAAATCTATTGATACGAAAATATAAAATTTTAACCCTAAAAATCATGTAAACACTGCGTTTGATCATTAATATATATTAAATAAATTAATATTTTCACTAAGAGCGTCGGTGGCTCAATGGTGTGAACTGTCGCCTTCGTACCGGGAGGGCTGAGGTTCAAATCATGACACGTACCAATGTGTTTTCGAATTTTCGAAAATATATGTGCGTTATCCGACGCTCTTACGGTGAAGGAAAACTCGTGAGGAACTTCATGCACGCCTGCGAAGGGATTCGAAGGTTGTGTGTGAAGTCGTCCAACCCGAATTGGGCCCGCGTGGACGACTAAGGCCTAATCACCCTATACGGTAGGCTCGTGCCCCTCGGTGGGGACGTTTAATGAGCTGATGATGAATATTTTCACTTAAAAACAATTTTTCAATTAAAAATGGGGAGAGTCGGGTTCACTGAATTAAGTAGTACAAGCTATATTTGCTCAATTCAATGCGATAATTTATTTAATTATAATTTATTTTGTAAAACTATTATGAAACATCTGTATGGTATTAGGGTTTATTTTGTAAAACATCAACGGTTCCTATAAATCCTTACATAATATGAGTGCATTGCGTTTCGCCTCTTTGCTTTTTAATGTCAAACATGTTTGACAACCCATTTGGTGTTGCGGTTGAGAGGTCGGCTGCAACACCAAGGGTTCCGGGTTCGATCCCCGGGCAGTACAAACATTTGTGTGCATGAACATGTCTGTTTGTAATGGTCTGGGTGTTTTCTATGTATAATATGTATGTATTTACAAAAAATATATAAGTATATTTATCCGTTGTTTAGTACCCATAATACAGGCTTTACGCTTAACTTGGGACTAGATGGCGCTGTGTGAATGTCAGTGGATATTTATTTATTTATTATTAATATTTATTTATGTAATTGAGACATATCTCATTTGCAGGTTATTCATGCTTTACAATAATTATCGTACGAAAAGTAAGCAAATTATGGACACGTTGATACGGTTGCTGGCGGACCAAGATCAGAAAGTGCGTGATGCTGCGTCACAAACTATTGCCAAGTAAGTTTTTAGGATTCTACTAGCTGACCTGATGAATTCGTAACGCCTTTTGAATCAAACTTATGTTACAGTAACAAAAAAATATTTTTTTAAAATCTTTTTGCACACGCAAATGATAATATTGGACAACAGGCCAAAACCACGGAAGCGCTTTTTTAAAACTCAAACTCGAATTTCTTTATTCAAATAAATCTTTTACAGATACTTTTAAAGCGTCAACAGTTGTTATTATATTTTATTTACTCTACCACCGGTTCGGAAAAAGTAGGATCTTCGAGAAGAGCCGGCAAGTAACTCGATAGTCACTCTTTTAAAGTATCAAATGAAATTTTTATGCTTTCCTTTGGCAATTTAAATAGATTTTATTCAAGTTCATAAGTGCTTATTGTAAGCCTCATTTGAATAAATGGAATTAGATTCTAGTAATCTATTATGATCTTTCATGGTTTTGGTATCCTTGGCTGCAAGAACTCTGAAAATGGGTTTATAAGAAATCCATAGTACCCGTCGCACATGTCTTCTATTCAGGCTTGTTGCATAACCTAAAAGATTCTAAAATTCCATGAGAAAAGTAATTTGAATACAAGTCAGTTAAAGAAATTTTTCAATTCAAATATTGTTTTGTTTCTCAGCATAATATCGAAAATCTTCCCGTCAAGTCGAGATACACCAACCACAATGGCTGCCGAGATAGCTAAAGAGCACAGCAAGCATTTTGTATTCGAAGACAACAGATTATCGTTGGAGCTAGTCAGAGATATTATTCTACAACGATTTACCGCAACAATTCACTGATAGGCAGATGCTAGAACCAAGTGGGAGTCTGGGTAATGTTGTCGCTGATCTTGTGGGGAAGTTGATGGCGTCGAATTGTAAATATTTTTCGGTGAGTAATCTTGTTAATGGACACGGAGTGGAAGTTATTGGGAGGCCTATGTTCAGCAGTGGATCATGTAGCTGCTATGATGATGACACGGATGTTTGTATTCGGTTAACGTTTACCTCTTTGATATGTGTTGGGTCCAGCTTCATCTTTTGGGTGCCAATGTAATCTAACCCAATGATGTAATACGTGATATGCTCACAAAACAATCGAAAAAAGTGTTCCGAATGCAGTGACAGCACATACACATATTTCGAATTTCGAATACATTTACCTAAACAAAAGAGGTTCGTTTTTGAGGCGCGGATGGCGATCTGCCTTTATATTACAGAATATCATTGTTCTAACCTAACATTATACAAATAAGACTAAATCTTAGGAACGAGATTGGTTCAAAATCTTTAAAAAATATGATATGTAATACTTGAAAGCTTAAAAAGGCACTAAAAGGTACTGTTGAGTTTTCGTGGGTGTTAAGTTGAAGTATCAAAATTATTTTTTATGCTTTACTTTGGTACTTTAAATGTTTATTATTGTTTTATTTTGGTTATTTTTTTGACGTTCATAAGTGCTTATTGTAAGCCTTATTTGAATAAATGTATTTTGACTGACTTTGAATACATTTTTGAAACAAAGTTCTTTCACAGCAAGGCCTAATGGAAACGCTACGCGCGATATGCAGGAAATGGTCGCCATGGAAGCATATAGAGGCCTACACAGAGCAGGGACTGCTCGCATACTGTCTAGACAACCTAGACTGCTGTAATGGAACAGTTGCTGCCAGGACGGTGTTGTTAGATCTGTGTGCATTTGTTTACCCTGGTGAGTTAAGTCAGTATTTCATTTTTATTCACTAGGTGGTAGACTCGATACTGAGCCGTCTAGGTAGGTTCCACCGCAGAGCCAGATATCGTCCCGTCGTCGTGTCGTATCGTGAAATAGGAGTGTCATACACTTTTATGTTTCGGGATGAATTGTCAAATGGCTGGTTTTCTTAGTATTAGTTCGCTTACTTATGCATAGCTGACTCACATGAGTTTACCCATTTAAAACAATTCTTCGAAATTGAAGAATCCCAAGACTTTCATTTATTTCACAGATTTGTTGTGTAAATAAAAAAATGCTTTACAATTCTTTGAACTTGTGCTTCAAGTTAGTAGATGGTCTTGACGCGATATGTTGTAGACGTACGTTCACACAAAAAGATATCGACAGTTGACGTTTCTATCTAGTTTAAATAATGTTTATATTTGCAGTGGAAATACATAATATTATGCGACACAAGACCACAAACAAAGACATATTTGAACGTGACTCGCTAAACATCAAAGAGAAATGGCAATACCTTGAAAACGAGAAGGTTGCCAGTTTAGCTGAAAAATTTCTACAGGTCACATTGAAAATGTTGAATGTACTAGTGCACTTAATAGAGGAAGTTAATCCTAATGTACATCTGAATAAGGGCGGTATTGCATTACCTGGAAGTCCTGTAAGAAGGAAAACGCAGGGTAAGTAGTTTAAGTTAAGTTATTCAACACTTTAAGGTATCATAAATAAGAGGTTTTTTACTGTGTTCAATTGCTGTGTTCAATTCAATAGGTCAAGATGTACTAAACTATTGCATGCAGTGAGAGATTCAAACTAATAATCAATTGAAATTAAGTAAATCATGTAAAACTTGCGGCTTCACGAGTTTCAGGAAAGATATATATATTAAAAGAAAAGGAAGTCTCTTTTCAATGTTATTAAATGTTTTGATCATTCTAGTTTTGAAATATTTTTAATATAAATGTTTTTAATATAAATTAATATAAATGTGTGCCTTAAGCACAAATAATCAGTGTAATGCAAAGTGTTAATCTTTTATAGACTCCATAACGAAGGAGTAGCAATGCTACAGAATTGGATGATAAAGGGTCCTTAAGGAGAAAACCTCCAACGCCGCGAAGTTTGAAGCGAATTTCGTCGGACATTTCTACACGGAGCCGTTTTACATGAGGTTCTATGAAAATTTGAGAGCTACTTATTCTAATCACAGGGTAAGTTATTGAACGTTACTTAGAATTCTGATGTTACGTTCAACTTCCCACTGTCTTAAATTTTATGAGGTCGTTATCTTTTTCCTTTATAAAGATGTATGTTAAATAAAACTGATGTCTCGTAAGCTTTTTTGTTTCGACAACACAATCTCATGGTGAAGGTCTTGACCATACTTGCTTTTAAGTTATACTGGAGTTAAGCAAATTATAAAATTGTAATTAAACTTGTGAATAATAGTTTTGTAAAATATATATGTAGAATGGCATGTACCATGCAATGTTTTAATGTATGGAACATACACTATGTGTTCATCTTGAAGCTATAGTTGAATGTGTATCCAGTTACGTTATATGCCTTAAAATGCATAAACATTTTGTATAATCGAAGACGTCATTTTGTCTTATTGTTTTGCCCTTAAGTCGTAATTCAATATATTTCAGATAAATCTAGATCCCAAAAGCAGTGTCTTCCACGAATTCCTAACAACAGTGTTAAACTGTCTCGCCATACAATTCGAACTGGCCACGGAAAAAGAACTGGGGGCGGTCACTGAAGAAATACTCTATTATTTGAAAGTGATAATGCCTTTATGTGCTGATAAAACGGTATACTGCGTGACACAACTCCTCAAATGCCTCTTCGGCACCAACATGATCAATCAGTACTCGGATTTCTTGAGCATAGCCGATAATGTTGAAGTAAAACAAAAGACAAGTTTCTTCAACGATGTTATGTTGGTTAACGACTTTGGTATACCGAACGAAGAAGATTCTAGAAGGAGCAGTATATGTTCGAATGCCAGTCAAAAGTTGTCGTTCGAGAGAAATCCGAGGATGGCGGCTGAAAGGCAGCTGTTGATCAATATGGAAATTTCTCAAAGAATAAAAGATAGGAAATGGAGTACGAATAAGAAGGAGTTGGAGAGGTATATAAGGTTGTTCGAACCTGTCGTCATACAAGCTTTAAAGGTAATATGATTAGCATGATGTGATATTATGTAATTTGATCTTCTATTCAAAGGGCACTTATGTAACCAATAAAATATATCATTTAAATTATATTACTAAAATGCGTTCCTTAAAGATCACTTATCAATTTCCATAATAATGTACCACTTTGTTGGACTGTTGTTTTATTTTGGGGAAAAACCCAGCAAGAAACTCGGTAGTTATTTATTTTACGGTAAATATTCTAGAATTCAGTTTGAATAAAGAATCGTCGAAGTTATCAATATTATTTTGAATTAAGGTCTTATAAATCGCAGGAAAAATAGCCTTTGATTTAAATTTTAATTATTTTTAAATGTTTATTAAAGTTTTTTATTAATTTTAGAGCTACACAATGCAAAATGACATACCACTACAATGCAAAGTACTTTCTCTTCTAAATCAACTCTTGACATTAAGAGTGAACTACTGTATGCTGGATAGCGACCAAGTTTTCATTGCATTTCTACTCAAACAATTGGATTTGGTTGAGCAACATGAGATACCGTAAGTAATAAGACACAATATAAGGTATTTTTTTTTATTTAATCTTGGTCCTTCGAGCCGGATTTTACAGTTCTCTGCTGGATGTTATGGTTCTATGAGCCAGATTTTTAAAAATATCAATATAATTTTTATTGCTTAGGAACTGCTGTGAGCTGGTGAATAGCATTCTGACTTTCTTAGTACAGTTGTCATCGTCCAAACATCATTCGAAACAAATAATAGAAATACCTAAGGTGAGTTTTTTCATGGATTCTTTGTAGTCTAGACATTTTTCTCTCGCTGTTTGTGTCTCATTTTATTCTTGTACCTGTGTAAACTTTGATAAACAATAATTTAAGTAGCTGCACAATCTCACTTAAAAAGTGTCTACGGCAAAAGTCTGCCCATCGCGTCATTTGGGCAGAATTTTCATTAATAAACACGTCTCTCGCTACATGTCATTGTGACATAGTAGTATGCTCGTGGTTTTTTGTACCCTTTTAATGACGCGTTAAGGTCAAAATTTTAATGAATTCTATGTCATTATATAACAATAAGTACAACATATGTGTCAAGCGGCTCGGACATTTCTCGGATGATATTTCTTCGTGATTATGCATCTAGTTATTAGTATATAAACTATGTATAAAGACGTAAACGTATTTTATTATGATTATACCATATACGTATGTCTCCATGACTTTCCTTTAGGTGATAGTTTAAATACAGTAGAACGCTGGTTATCCGAATCAATTAGGACCGGGGTCGATTCGAATAATCGAAAATTCGGATGATCGAACATAGACTGGTAATAAAGAAAAACGAACTGTCACACATCGAATAAACTTTATTAAGTTTAACAAACACAGTTACAGTAACGCTCACTTAAACATCTCGATCAGATAAAGTGGTAACCCCACAGGCCTTAACAGAAATACAAAGTGTAAAAATTCATAACGATAATAGAGGCTTAGGACCGATTCGGATACTTGGCGATTCGGTTAGTCGGCGTTCGGATAATCGGTGTTCTACTGTAGTATATAACGTGTTTGTACTCATTTACATGTACTTTTTTTTTACATTTCAATGGTTTTTCAGTTGATACAACTCTGTGACGGTCTAATGGCGTCCGGTGCTCATGCCGAATGCATTGCCGGCTTGGAACCAGTCGCTGTTAAAGTCTTCAGCAATATGGGATGTAAGTTATATAAATAAAACCAGCATATCGGATTTCTTATAAAAGTAAATATCTACTGACATTCACACAGCGCCATCTAGCCCAAAATTAAGAGAGGAGCTTCTATTACTATGAGCTACTATATTCTGTACTTTTTTATGTTACGAAATGAACGGGACGTTCAGTATGCTCACGTGTTGGTAAGTGATGGTATAGCCAGACCATGACAGAGCGGCATTGAAGGAGACCAACAACTGATAAACAGTTATTATTATCCATTAATGCCACACTGCGCCCGACACCCGAGACAACAGATGTTAGGTAATTTCACTTTCCTAACAACATAGACTATATTTTTTTGTAAAAACATACATAACTACACCATAATAATTCAAACAGATATGTACATTTTACATGCGTACAAATGTTTGAACTGACCAGAGATTAAACCCGAAACCCATGCTGTTATAGCCGACTTCTCAACCATAACACCACAATAGTTTTCTAATATATGGATGCTTGGATCATGGACATCACAATCAAGCATCCATAATATATAGAAAATTTTGTGGGTATAACTAAAATTAGAGAGCATTGATGGCTCATCAGTGTGGACTGTTGCCTCCGATCTGGAGGGAGTCGGTTTAAGTCCCGCCACGTACCAATGTGTTTTCAAATAATAATATGTTTATCCGACGCTCTTACGGTGAAGGAAAACATCGTGAGAAAACCTGCGCACGTTTACAAAGAGATTCATAGGTTGATCATGAAGTCGGCCAATCCACACTGGGGCCGCGTGGATGACTAAGGCCTATACACCCTTGACGGGTACTCTCGTGCCCCCGGTTGGGACGTATAATTAGCTGATGTGAGGAAATAAAATTGTCTGTTTTCTATGTATAATATGTAAGTATTTACAAAAAAAATATGTATAGAAGTATGTTTATCCGTTGTTTAGTGCCCATACTACAGGCTTCACGCTTAACTTGGGGCTAGATGGCGCCCATTCACACAGAATGTCTGTCAATATTTATTTATGTGATTTGTCAGGTACAAGCATACTGGGTAGAGCACAGCAGCAAGAAGCTCAAGCGACTAGAGAGGTTCTCTTCTATATGTTGCAGAAAACAATGCACCAGCAGAAGGTAAGTTGGTTGGTATAAAATTTATTCAGTGCATGTTAAAGAACTATCGAACACGGGATGAGTGACCGAAAAATATCATCTCGTGTTAATGATATCGCGACAGTTCGTCGACAGCCATTTCTTTATAGAAAAAAGATAGAGAAGCATTTATTAGAATACGCAAAACAAAAGATTATTTCATATTTAGAATAAAAGCAATATGTATATTATATGCAGAATATAATAGACAAAAAAACTAAATAAAAGTTGCTGGCTGTATTATTAAGTCCTTGGCTGTTAGAAATCAGTCGCAGTAGGTTTTTTTTTGTGTCAGACACCTGCTCTAGGTATCCAACAGGTAAGTTGATTGGTTGATTACGTGTCACTTATTATGTCATTCTCTGACCTGGTGGGTAGCGAGACGCCTGACCATGGCATGAGGTTGAAGGAAATCAAGATCATTAGTGAATCCTCCGTCATTCGTGACGACAGATTTCAGGTCTCTTATATAGTAGCGTGCACTCCATATACGCAAATAGGCTGTGTATAGCATGTGCGTTCAGATAACCCGAAAAATCGCCGCCATATTAAATGATTCCCACTTATTAGCCCATTTTCTTAGACAGATTTGAAACCATAGGCGATCTGCTATCAACAGCACTCAATTTGACAAAAAATTAATTATTTAATGTTTTTGCGATAAGTGTCACTCACTTTGCACACCCTACTCAGAATCTCTGTGCATGTGTCTCATCCCGAAAGATAGAAGTATAAAACATTCCTATTTTAACCCTTTAAACGCCAGGTATCCAGACTCAAGAGTCGTGTCTGGAGCCTTAGAGCGTCATTGGCAGTCAAAGGGTTAAGGAACGATATCTGGCACAACGGTGGTACCTAAACTCAGTGCCGATACCACTACCACTACCACCTAGTCAAGTAACCATATTTTTTCCTTTCTAGGTACTAGATCTGGTATCATGCGTGCTGTCTCTCTCCCAAGAGAATCCAGAGAGCTACTACCGCTGGTCTGAGTTGGCTTGCGATACCTTACTAAATGTAGTATCGCAGAGGTCAGTAGAACTGGACACCGTGGAAGCGATATCCTCGCTGGAAAGACTTGTGCAGACCACGCATCGGGATGTGTTGCGAGCGCAGCCGCGTGTCGAGCTACTGTTGAGGACTTTGTTCAAAGCGCCACCGGATCAGGTAAAAATAACTGTATAATTTAAGTTTTTTTTGTGTTAATCCATTGAAAGGAAAAAAGAGCGAAATGAAGAACAGCAGTTATTGTCATGTGAATTATGTATAATGAGGTTATCAGTTGATAGTTAAATTTGAAATGATTTATTTTATTAAAATAATAACCTTTTTAAAAATAAGTTTTTCTTTGCTTTGATTTTTTTGTTAATAATTGACCACCTAGTTTGAAATTCCAAAAAAAAGGTTAAAATATTATTTTGCGTCTTAGAAACAAATGTAGTTAATCAAAAAGGTATTTTGCTTTTGACTTTTTGAACATTATATACTTAGGCTTCATTTCCTAAAACATAATTTTGTTACAGGCTACATCACCGTACAAACTTAAACTACGCTACCTAGCAATAATAATGGTGCTACTTCGCAAAGTGCTCATCCTGATACCGGAGAGCGAAATACTTTTGTCTATAAACTATTTGAAAGCAACATGTATTTCACCTCACTCATATTTTTCAACGTGAAAACCGATGTCGACCCATTAAATGTACAAAATGTTAATGAGAACTGCGAAATCTATCGCCGATGTGATTCTAGTGAGGTTTTCTGTTTAGAAGTTAACGTACGCAATCGTAGAAAATGGACGGTTGCCACGAGGCGAGCTGTTCGGATTTGGACCGTAAGATGAGTGGCGATAAGGGTCAGAATCACAGTTTGTTGTATGCGGTCTGCGTAAATATTATTGTTCATGTAAAACACATGCTGCATTTGACAGGTATATTATTATTGATTCCATTTGAACCAGTATGAGAATAAAGTCCAATTTTGACTTGTATATACTTAATTTACCCTCGTCAAAAGCCATCAAAATGGCGGAATAAAAAAGGTATTCTCACAATCACATAAGGTACTTACATTGTACACAGGCAAAATTTTACTTTAAAGGAGGCTTCGTCTACCAGTTATAAGCACGTGTGAAAGTAATAAAGATATTTTTATTTTTTGATATTTTTTTTTTATTGTGAGGGTACCTTCTTTTTTGTTTTATGAAGGAACGGGACGACTAGATTGATCACCTGGTTTGAAGTGATAAACACTGTCCTTAACTGATTCACTGTTGAAAAAAACCAAGAATTTTGGATAGTTGTAATCAGTAAAATAAGTATCAATTATTAGCCTCCTTTCGGCGATGTAGCGAGATTCAGGTTGTGGTTATGAATTGATATACTGTTTGTGCGTAATCAGGATATATTTATACCAGTTCACAATAATATTTGACAACCTTACACTGTTACTGCTCAAGACAGAATGCCCCCTATCGCCGCCACGCCACCTTTTTATACTCTTTTGCGTTTACCTGCCAGACCGGTACGGTACGCGGTGGCGTGGTGGCGGCAGTAGTCATTTGAGATACTCTTAACAAATCATAATTCATTGCTCTTTCATTATTACAACGTTTATATGTATAAGTAAATATATTAATTATAGGTTTAAAGGCAAGAAGCTATACAAATATAACACTTATAAATAAATACATTCTAACACAATAAATTTTTATTTATTTATTTTATTCTTAGAGCGAAAAAAAACCTTAGAATGAAAATTACTAATCTTAAGTCAAAATAATAAATATTACTTAACAGATGGATGTTTGTTCCCATTAACCGCGAAGACTGCACAGAATCTCCTTCACAACGAACAAAGCGGCCTCAACACTGGCTTGTACAGTCCTGAAGAGAATATACCTTGGATCTGCTCATTTAATATGTCTGAGGTCAGCGCATAGAGCTCCGCTGCTGACTGTACACTGGTCTCATTTGTTGATAAGGTAAATTGCACATGTACAAATTATACACATAAACTCTTGCTTGCATACACACACATACACAAAACGCGTACATTTGTATGAAAGATAGACATATATCATACACAGCGCCATCTATTTTAAAACTATTTGTCTGAGTTAAACAACTAATACGAACGTATTTTTTTTAATAGACATTATACAATACTAATACAATCAGACATAACTATTAGAGTTGCGCCGGGATTGAACCCAAAACTTCTTGTTTTTGTATGTTGTAACTGTCCAAACGACCACTTGATTACACAAACGTGTTTATTTTTAAATTTGTTTCATATATTGTTAAAGCTTACAATACAATAAGGGCAAGTGCAGATATAGAACGACCTTCAAATGATAATTTGTGCGTTATAAAATGCTTCGGAATCGGTGCAGTCGTCTGTGTAGAGATGCTAAAAGACGGTTTTTTCATGACTCATTGTTGAATTGTAACTCAGCTGATGCATGGAAATTTCTTAAGTCAGTAGGCATTGGTAGGTCTCCTGTAAGCAATATTAGGGATATTGATATAAATTTGCTTAATGCTCACTTTTCTCGGCCTCCTGTAACTTTGGACCCTAGTGTTAAACATAATACTTTGCTTGATCTTTCAAAATTGCCCTTGCCTGTTTGTCCTTCCTTTGAATTTCAATCTGTGTCTGAGGAAGAAGTTAAGAAATCAGTGGTTTCTATCAGCTCTACTGCGGTTGGAAGCGATGAACTTTCTTCTAAAATGGTGACTCTTATCCTTCCCGTTTTGCTCCCTGTATTAACACATCTGTTTAATTTTTCTCTTTCCTCTTCTACTTTTCCCTCTGCATGGAAGTCTGCCCATGTGATTCCTCTGCCTAAAGTTGCTAGTCCCTTACTTCCTTCGAACTTCCGACCAATTTCAATTTTACCATTCCTTTCAAAAGTTCTTGAGCACATTGTACACAGGCAGCTCTCTTCTTTTCTACTTTCCAACAACCTTCTTAGTCCATTCCAGTCTGGTTTCCGTGCGGGTCACAGTACAGTTTCTGCCTTATTAAATGTTACTGATGATATCCGCTGGGCTATGGAAGATAAATCACTGACTGTACTGGTTTTGCTTGATTTTAGTAATGCTTTTAATTCGGTAGACTTCGATATACTTATTGGTATTCTAAAGTCGTTTTGTTTCTCTTCTGCTTCTCTGGCCTGGTTCAGTTCGTACCTTCGGGATCGCTCGCAGCGTGTTCGTCTTGATGAGTCTACATCTGATTGGTGTAAGCTTAGTGCGGGTGTTCCCCAGGGTGGTGTACTTTCTCCTTTGCTCTTTTCTGTCTTCATTAACTCTGTCACCCGTCTTCTTCGTTCCAATTTCCACCTTTACGCGGACGATTTGCAGATCTATCGTCATTTTCTGTAGCTGATACTGAGATAGCCATAGCAGCCATCAACGAAGATTTAAGTCGTGTAAGTGATTGGGCTCGGTCATTTGGGTTACTTGTAAATCCAAGTAAGTCACAGGCGATGATTATTGGCAGTAAGCGCATGTGTAACACTTTAGATATTTCGTCTATTTCTCCTGTGACATTTAATGGGGTGCCAATACCATACACTGAGTCTGCTAAAAATTTGGGAGTAATATTTGATTCACATCTTGACTGGAGTTCTTATGTTAAGGAAATCAGTCGTAAAGTATTCTACACTTTTCATTCTTTGAAGTGTCTCCAGAGCTTTTTACCTACGGTTACTAGAATAGCTTTAGCCCAGTCCCTTATACAACCCTTATTAGATTATGCTGATGTTTGTTGCCTTGATGCTACTGAGGAACAATTGAACAAACTTGAGCGTTTGCAAAATTTATCTATCCGGTTCATTTATGGCCTTAAGAAATATGACCATGTTTCACATTATCGAGCTGAACTAAAATGGCTCCCAATACGTCAACGTAGGAATACCCGAATTCTTTGCCTTCTATATAATGTCCTCTATAACCCTACTTATCCCTCCTATCTAAGGAATCGTTTTTCTTTTGTACACCAACCTGATGATCCTTGTAGGTCCCACTTAAGGTCTCTTCTTAAATTTCCAGCACATAAGTCTGATTTCTTCTCGTATTCTTTCTCTGTTCATGCAGTCAGACTGTGGAATTCTCTGCCTTCTACAATTCGCGATAGTGCAAGTGTCTCCTTGTTTAAGAAACGAGTTAAAGACTTCTATCTTTCTTCTATTTAAATTTATGTATATTGTCATATTTTTCTACATGTAAATTTATCATTTATTTATATGTCTATATGAATTAAAATAATTTAGGGTGCTTATATTTTTTTTTATAAGTTATGTATTTATCCATAATCATATATATATATATATATATATATATATATATATCATATATGTGTATTTTTATTTTATTATTAGTACACACTTGCCTACTTTTCTTACTTTGTTTCCTTTTGTTTTGGCCAGCTGGAAGAAATTTCATTGTGAAATAAGCTGTGCCTTTGTACGTACTTTTCCATGTTTATTGTGTTTTGTCTTTTCTGTGTGTGCATAAATTGTTAAATAAATAAATAAATAAATAAATAATTTAACATAACAATGTTTTCGTAAATTTATTACTAGAATCCCTATTAGTTGAATGAAAGATTAAGTACGTTTGCTTTCTTTTTCAGTTGTTAAAAAAAAGATATACTCATAATGAATGAAACAGAATTGATATATTTCTTCTTATTACTATTTCAAAAATATATTTAAATTATGTCAAGTCATTTGTTATAGACTTAACTTCCTATCACACAAGTACTGGCAGAAGCTGATCGGGTTCGCAAGGAACTTGCCACTGAGTGCGCAAAGCGGTGATACAAGGTTACTATGCGCCGATATACTTCAGATTGCTTGCGTGATGGCGTACTGCGAATATTTTGTGAGTATACAAGGCTGGATGAGGAAAGCGGAGGACCGGGATATCTGGCGCAAGATGGGGGAGACCTATGTCCAGCAGTAGACTGCGATATGTTGAAGAGAGAGAGTGAGATACAAGGATAGGAATACTACAGGATTAGTAAATAGCAGTGGATATGATCAGGGCACATAGTCTGTATAGTGAACTGATGGCCGATAAGGAAAGATTGTGGCGTCCATGTAACGGGAAACGAAGCGTAGGTCAACCTCACCACCACTTAGGTAGTGTAATGGTTGAGACATCGGCTATTCCATTAAGGGTTCCGGGTTCGATCCCCGGGCAGTACAAACATTTGTGTGCATGAACATGTCTGTTTGTAATGGTCTGGGTGTTTTCTATGTATAATATGTATTCACAAGAAAAAAGTATGTATGTTTTATCACCCTCACTACAAGGTCTTCGCTTAAAATGGGGCTAGATGGCGTTATGTGAATGTCAGTTAAAAGGTTATTTATAAAAAAACCGATGACCTGATTAAGATTGCGGGTAGATGGATGTCAACTGCAATCTGCGTACAAATCATTAGGATATTTGTTTTCGTTTTCTTTAATGGTTACTTAGTAATAAAATATGGTGCACTGTGCGAACGTTTCCGGTAGTTTCCACCATCCGCAATAAAATATCAAACCTTATTTTTATAAAAGCGCACCTTATTTCATATGTCTTTTCATTGATGACTTTTGATTATTTGCAAAATTTTAAATACACTGAAACCAATCAATATAAAGTCAATTGATGCTAGTGAACAATAACGTTAAATATAACTAATTTCATGTAAAATATATGGATACATTCCTTTTTGGCAGTTCATAAAAAGTACAGTCAACGATTTGTGGTGTTACCGGATTGTTCTAGAAATACTTATATATCATTTAAGGTGGAGAATGGTCTCGCCGAGGCGGTTCACCTAACATGGCTTCTTGTGAATCGAGTGCATATTCTAGTCAGCCAATATCGGGAGGATTTGATCCAGACTTTGATATCTAAAGTGCAACAGACTGCTGGAGCGTCGGGTTTGGTTTTGCAAGCTGTAGCTGCGAGATGCCAGAGTTGTTTGAAGGTAATTCATTAATCACTTTAATATTATAAAAGCAAAGTTTGTGAGTGTATAAGCATGTATGTTTGTAACTTCTTCACGTCTAAACAGTTGAAGAGATTTCAATTAACTATAGTGTAGTAGATGACATCCTGGATTGACACAAAGGCTACGTTTTACTCCTTGAAAATTTCAAGAGCTATTTAAATATTTCTTCTTTTTGAGATTATTGTGGGTTGTTAGTTAGACTTTTAAAAATATGTTTATAAAAACTAACAGTACTGTTATATAACTGCATGTTATGTTTGCCTGTTACTGGTTGTGTATTGTGGCATTAAATGTAACAACTGTAGGTGAACTTAAATAAAAAATAAATAAATTTTTTTGCCGTGGACAACACCGCAGGGCACACCTAGTATTATACGAAGAAACCGCATACTGTTTTAAGTGTGAGAGAGACACATGAGAAGTTTCGACATGAATGGGTCGGATTTACTTTAATATATCGTGTCCTAACAGGAAACACATATATTATACACATAATTGATTTTTACAGTCGTTAAATTATAATCATATATTTCACTTAAGACGTCGGCTACTACACCATGGGTTTCGGGTTCGATCCCCGGATAGTACAAACATTTGTGGGCATGAACATGTCTGTTTGTATTGATGTGGGTGTATGTATAATATGTATGTATTTACAAAAAAATATACAAGTGTGTTTATCCGGTGCCTAGTACCCATATTACAGGTTAATGCTAAGTTTGGAGCTAGATGGCGCTGTGTGAAAGTCAGTGGATATTTATTATTTATTTAATATGTTTGTTTTACAGGATGAATTCGCATTGAACACTTATAAAATTTTGTCGCAATGTCACGAGAGCCAATCAGGTGCTTTAGTATTTTTGATTTGTCGCATCATCGGCAAGTTGGAACCGGCGATGGCTGTCAGGTGAGCTTGTTATTTATAAATGCTATGCTTAACAGCAATTTGCAAAGCACATAGTGTGATCGAAAGTCATCGATAAGTTTTCTCAGTCAAACTATAATTGGACAGACAATCTTAGATACGTTGTAGGCGTTTACGCATTAAACGCATATTGATTTCAACCGATAGAAATGAAAAGATTAAGGTAGATATTATTGTCAGTAGCCATATTTATAAAGTTAAAGTTAATGTAAAAAATATGTTGCGTGAACTTAAATTTTAATAAAAAATCCAGAATGTTCGACATATCCAGTCATTATTAGGGGTTTAAGAGCGAATATTTATCCTCAGTATCGTTTGAATTTCATAATTGGTTTGGTGACAGCGTAAACAGTGAATGAGAGTTAAAGAGAGAGACATGAGTCAATAATGACAAGGTGCCTCGGCTTTTACAAATACATATAGCAATATTCGTTTCGATTTGATTTAACCATGTTATCGGTACCTTCTATTATAATATATTACTAAACTTTTCCTAGATTTGCAAGACTCGCAGTGGAACGATGTAAAATACTCAAAGATATGCCCGTAGATAAGATACACGTTCAGCTTTCGAAGGAAGATGTGCAGGTAGCATTGGAGCTATTACAGCGAGACAAAGTTCATGTGAGGTAAATACAATATTAAATAAATATTACAAATAGTATATATACGTTGAGGCCCGACACCATCTTTTTAACATCGAATAATCGACTTACATGCAAACCCGATCATAAGCCTGGCTAAATAAATATATAAATAACAAATTTCATTTATTTTTTAGTAATAGGCCCTATCCTACTCTATTTAAGGTTCATTTTGAATTCATAAAATATATCTTTGTGTCTTCAAAAAGGTTTTAATACATAAAATACCCTACACCGCCGTTTCACATCGGACAACCGATTAACAAGAACAACGCCAATTATAAGCAAGTTTAAATATAGGAATGACCAAATTTTATTAGATTTTTATATAACGTATGATTATATAAATTATATCTTGTGATTTCAATATTTTTTTGCAGGTACTCGTCTTTAGTAATGGAGTTAAACTCACTGGCTTCCAGTGTGTTCGATTTGTCCCCACTTGATTTATCACAGGATAGAGCGATAAACCCGCAGTATATTGTCACTACTAATGTCGATGCTAATTGGTTATTGAATCAAGTTAAAAACAGGTAATTTTCACTCAATTTACATATAAATTTAAAAACCAATGATATTCTGTATATAAAGGTAGATACGCCACCCGTGCCACTAAAACGAACCGCCAAATAGAATACAGTTTGTAGGCTTTTATTTAGGTAAATGTACGCTCATTCGAATTATGTGTATGTGTGCTGTCGCTGCATTCGGAACACTTTTTTCGATTGTTTTATGAGCATATCACCAATCTATACTTTTTACATAATTGTTAAAAACTAGATAAATGATTTCATCATCATCAGCTCATTAATTGTCTCCACCAAGGGAAACGAGCCTACCCGTACGCGGGTGTATAGGCTGTAGTCGTCGACGCGTGATCATTATAAATTTGATCTAAAGTACATGCATGCTTAGTTAATACATAAAAAAATATAACAGATGAGATTGCTGACGATATATTTTGTCCTAGGTGTTGCCAGTCTGATTGTACGGAACCCAAAGTAGCGAAACATAATGAACTGGCTTTGCTCCTAGCTAATCTATCAAAAGAGGACTTAACTACAGTTATGAGTTGCCCAGAGTTTGACAGAAAACTGCTATGTACATGTTTCAAAGTAGCCTGTGATAGTTTCATGAGAGAATTCCTGAACGTCGTATCAGCGCATGACGCGAGAGAGATTGAGAAAGACAAAATGAGAGATCAACAAGAAATGATGAAAATGAAAGAAATATTTCAACGGTAGACAGTAACAAATTGAATGTTGCTAACACATTACATGTGTTTAAAAAGAGCGATAATAAAGAATCGAAATCGCAGTTCTTTATCCCCATAACGGACGATGTGAAAGAAAAGTTTGGTAATCTCCAACTGTCTGATGAAGAAGTGGAGTTCTCACCACCAGAAATACCATATATGTACCAAGTTTGTGTAGAAACTCTAGACAAATGTCTTACGGATGTGATTAGGTTGTTCCCTAAACAGAACCGACCTTTGAGTCAATCTGAAAACTTTAGCTTAAATGTAGAATTGACAATTGACAGATACACCAGACGCTGTCACCAAGTGTTTCAAGACAAATTATTTTATCAAGAGTTCGTGATACTTCAGACGATTCTAACAGGTCTATTGGACGCAATAGACCGAATGATGCGAGTCATCGACGAAACCGACTGTGATTTACTAGATAAATGCATTGAATATATCCTCCGTCTAGTCTAGCGAAAAATATAGCTATATTCACAGTTATATCGCTACAGTACTTATCGTTTTTGATTAAAAACAAAAAAGTGGTAGAAAGTCCGGTGGCCGCTGACGTTTCATTCCGAGTGACAGCTGTGGTGACGGAAAACGTCATTGTGGATAATGTCATACAGATGGTGATGGAGAATGTGTCGAATGCGTTGACGTTTGAGGAGATATGGTCGGAGTTGAATATCGACGGAAATGTTAATAGGACGCAGTCGGCTATTAGTTGTTTGTATGCGGTTGTCAAGTATTTGGTGAAGGTAAGTACCTTAAATAACACGGATGTGAGTCGACAATTGAAAGGGCGTACCTTTGATTGTGGTCGACTCACGTTCGTGAATGAATTGGGCTTGTCGACCATTGAAAACTCAATTCTACTCATCGAGTATTTTATGTTTCTGTGAGGTCATAATTTTTCATGCGGGCAAAATCAACCCTTAGTTCTATTCTTTCTCAGACTATATTAAAAAAATGTTAATGTATCTGAACCATAGGACTTTAAAACGGCCGGCTCTCCGACTATATAGTAGCGTAGAAGTGTAAGATTAGAAAAGCTGTGTGTGTGTAGTGTACCATTATTTTTACAACACTTTTTGAAATATACGCTACATTCATAAAGCTCCCTTAATTAAAGTAGCTTGTACTATGGGGAATAAACATTAGATAAATATACTTATATAGATAATTTTGTAAATATACATATTATACATCGAAACACCCAGACCAGTACAAACAAACATGTTCACGTAAAAATAATTTGTAATGCCAGTTGTATCAAACACCTTAGTAGTATAGCTGGCTACCTTACCAATTGGCGACCCATCTGGTGTAATGGTTGGGACGTTAGCTACTACATTCCGGGTTCGATCCCCGGGCAGTACAAACATTTGTGTGCATGAACATGTCTGTTTGTAATGGTTTGAGTGTTTGTAAATGTATTTATCTACAAAAGAAAGTATATAAGTATGTTATCCGTATAAAATCCGTTGTCTAGAACTCATAGTACAGGTTATTCCTTAGCCATCTAGCCTCGTTCGGGGCTAGATGGCGCTGTGTGAATATTTAAAGTTGAGAGCCATCTGTACTCGCCAATGAGGGTTTTTGCAATGTAAAACCTCACTACATGGCGCTACGTTGGTGAAAGGTCTAGGATAATTTCTATTGGTCACTGATGTTTGTAGTGACATTAAATATCCAAATGTCACGCGAATAACCAATGGGAAGAGAGCAATTTGCTATTATACTTGACAGATTATTAAATTACAAATACCCTCATTGCCCGGTGAAGCTGTAAAGGCCATCTGCGGCCAACAGGTGTAGTCAGTTCGAAAAAAAGCTATGTGAATTTCAGGGATTATTTATTTATTAAACCAAATAGGTCATTATTATTAATACAAGTTTACATATTTGTTTCCAGGACACAAAACCCTAGTCCTCAGACAGCTGATCCAGCATCAAGACTCGGACCTCAGCCAGATCTACTTCTGGTGGGCGATAAGCTAGTCACTTTAATAGACTATTGGGATCAAAATGTCTACGCTAAGAACGAAGACTGTATCGCAAAGTGCTATAAGAAGCCGATTGAAAGTTTAATCATCAGTTTGTCAAGGTAAATACAAACGACGTAGTGAAGTTGTGGAAACTTATTTATTTTAATTATTGATATGACAATCTTTTTGGGTTCAAAAGAAGTAAGAAAAATAAATGCACAAGAATGGAACACAGCTTTGTGCACAACACAGCACCATTTAGCCCCAAACTAAGCATTAGCCTGGAACATAATAATAATAAATATCCACTGACATTCACACAGCGCTATCTAGCCCCAAACTAAGCGTGAAGCCAGTATTATGGGTACTAACAACTGCCTTGTATTTTCTATTTCAGATTGGATATTATAAGTAACATAGCTTTAATTCCGCCAATTGCGTGGTCGTCAGTGGAGGTGGCATCTAAAGACAATCAAATTCAAAGAATCGACTTGCCCCTGCAGGCGCTTCAAGATATGGATGTGTTGGAGGCTTTCTTGTTTAGGTATGTGAATTAAACACTAAAATGTAGCTACATATATTTACTCTATAAGCAAACAGTTGGTAATACTTTTTCATAAGTAAACTCATTGAATAAATATCAAAAAGCTACTGTAATATACGTATAAGATAGCATGTTGTTAGTATTCCAACCAAATTGGATGTTATATTTTTAAACAATATTTTTTTTATAATTTAATCAAGATATTTTTAATTGCTCTATAGGGTTATATAAGAAGAAAGTTAGTTTTGTTTTTAAAATAAATTTAAATATTTTTCGTTGTTTTGTTTCTAGAGTGGTAAATTAAAAAAAAGTAATATTTCCTAATTAACACCTTCTTATGCTTAGATTATAGAATATGAATCTGTAATGGTACATGTTTCGTTTTTTATTTATATTTAAAATGGATTTATTTTTCAGAGTAAATCTAATAGGATGGTCGTCAAAGAAACAGTTTGAAGAGATGTGGGTAGGCCTATTAGGTGCGTTACAAGGAAACGGCACCCATTGGGCCGTTAGAGGTATCACTCAGCTGTTGATCACCACTGTACCAACAGTTAGAAGGAAAGGCCTTTTGCACGTGCCTAGAGTTAGGCACCATGTTACTAATGGGTAAGTTATTATTTCTTAAGTGATATTTACATCATTATCATCAGCCTATAACACCTGTTTGGGACACAGGCTTTCACGTAACCTACGACGCGTGAATTGGTGGATCTTATCCGTTCCTTCGCAAAATGTTCCTTTCGCAAGCAGCTCGGACAATTTTTGTTTGTTATTTCTTCGTGATTGTACATCCAATGATATTCTGTGTATATAAAGTTAGATACGCCATCCGTGCCTCAATAACGAACCGCCGAAGAGAATACAATTTTATGTGTACGTGCTGTCGCTGCATTCGGAACACTTTTTTCGATTGTTTTGCGAGCATATCACAAATCTATACTTTTTATATCATCTTGTGCATCTAGTTTATTATTTTTTTATTAGTTTTTCGCGAAACTATAAGACTGAGTGTGTTTTTGATTGTTATCTGTTTTGTATGGCTGTCTGTTTCAAGATAAATGAATAAATATGTTCCTTCCTAGAATGCAACGCCTTCGAAACATATTAGTCGGTACGTCAGCGTATTCCATGTTTGACGCGGTCAATTTGGAACGAATACCAATAATGAACGACGGCTTTGACGGATACCACTATGCCCAGTTCAGCATGGAGTATCTCAAAATGGCTTCAGGTAAGTCTGAATGATAGATGACGTTGTTTGTGGTGACAAAAGATAAGAATACCATTGTCATGGTGCTTTCTTTTTCCCGTGTTATATTTTTCTCAAGCTAAATTTTGAAAAAGAATGAAATAATTAATTGCACATTCAGAATGTATTAATTGCACATTCAGAATTTGTATAAGGCGCCGTGGGCTCAATGGTGTGAACTGTTGCCTAATGCCTTTCGATCTGGAGGGGTGAAGGTTCAAATCCCGTCACGTTCCAATGTATTTTCAAAATTATGTTTATCCAACGCCAGTGGCGGCTGGTGGGTTATCGAACTGGTGGTGCACTTTACTAAAATATTAAAATTAGAAAATAAAACTAAACAAATAAAACAAAATGCAAGGAAAACAAAAGAATGCATTAAGACGCTCACATCCACACAACCATTTCTTTCTATTATACATTTCACTTTTAAAACTTCGTGTAAATGCTTTATTTTTCGATTTGCACTCTTGTTTTAAACTTAAAAAAGGCCGTGGCGGTCCGGCCAATTTTATGTTCACTTTACTTTGAAAATTTTTGTTATTTTCTTTAATATAATCAATGTTTATACTCATTTTCAACTAATACCAAACGCAGTACCTACAAAATAAAAGTTCTATTATAGAATTGAATCAAAAACTAAAAACAATTACGGAAAAAGTTATAAACAATAATTAACGCGTCACACATACAGTGAATCTATACCGATAACGAGATGTCAATCATGGCTGCCGTCGTCGCCTCGCGCCGATGCCGGCTTTCCCAATTCGTCATACATCGGATGCTCTCGGCAATCTTCGGTTCGCACGAGCGGCGCTCGAGAACCGACTCATTACTCGGTACATTTCTATGAACGATCTTTTGTTTCACGCGTCAGGCGTATTAATTCGTATCTCATACAAGATGTATTAGCAGTCCTCGTGCACTCGCCGAAGCGCACGATATTAGTTTAGTAAAGCGCTCAAACTTTTTGACCATAATTGGAAATGTTTATACGTTTTTGTATTTTAAAAAATAAATATTAAAATGGTAATTTAAAAATAAAGATGAAGCAATATTTTGTAATTTTTAAATCTTTTGAATTGGTGGTTCAGCGCACGAGTGCACTTAAGGTACAGCCGCCACTGTCCAACGCTCTTACTACTTTTGACTTTTCAATGGTTGCTTTATTTATTTGTTACTTATTGCAGATCTAACCGACGTTGCATCGTTTAAAGTCCGTCGCGAATTGAAAAGAAGAAAGAAGAATAAGGACATTGACGTCAACAGCTGCCTCCAGCTGTTGATGGATGTGACGTCACAAATGTTAGAACCGAAGGTATGTAGGTTCAAGTGTTATGGTGGGGAAAATAGGCTAGAGAACCGTTCGGCTGCAAGATATGCATTAAAAAAATTTATGCTTTCATAGACACAACTGCACATTGTATTCAATAAATGTACATTTGTTTGTAGGATGCATTATGTTACATAAACAAAACCTTAGCTTAAAATAACCTTACAAATCTCTATTTATGAGTTTTCGAATTATACAATAGACTGCCCTTTTTATACATAGACTGGATGCTGTGATTAGCATATATTCACAAACTGCTGTAAAATAACTAAAGCGCGTCCTCCATTCAATGTCTATGAGGATTACAAAGAATTTATTACTAGTAGATAAGCTAAAAACTGGCCTTAATAATCGAATTATACAAATTTTGGTAATTTTCAAGTGTTTCAATTTGTAAGTTTTTATTTATGTTATATTGTGTTTTGAAAATGAAAAGTAAATTTTTTTACTTGTTTTAGTTATTTATTGTTTTGATATGATAAACTAGGAATATTATAGATAACTTTAAACTATTTGTTACGAAATTGCTGATTTTAAATTATTTTACCATGTAAGTGAAATCAATCAAAAATGTATTCAGCAATAAGTCGCCTGAAAAACACGTTTACCTAGTTCAGGCATAATGTAATTTTTACCAACCTTTGTGAATTTTGAGCTTTTATGTATATTTATTATTGAAATAATCATCATCAATCAGCTCATTAACGTCCCCACCGAGAGGCACGTGGCCTACCCGTTTTGGGTGATTAGGCCTTAGTCGTCCACGCGGGCCCAGTGCGGATTTGGACGACTTCACACACAACCTTCGAATCTCTTCGCAGGCGTGCATGAAGGTTTCCTCACGGTGTTTTCCTTCACCGTAAGAGCGTCGGATAACGACATATATTTTCGAAAACTCGAAAACACATTGGTACGTGTCGGGATTTGTACCTCAGCCCTCCGGTAGGAAGGCGACAGTCTTCACATTGAGCCACCGACGATCCTAATAATATATTGATTTGATTTGAATTTTTGAAAATATATGTCGCTATCCGACGCTAATACATATCATCCATTTAGTCACAAACAGGCCCTGCGCCCGTGTGACGCCCTGTTATCGTCGGTGTCCCACGCCACGTGGCGTTCACGAGCGCGTCCCCAGTGGTGGTGGCGGGGCGCTGGCGGCCGTGTACGGGGCCGGCGCATGCGCGCGACACGCACTACAGCGCGCGCGTCTAGAGCGATACTGCACGCGTTGGCGCTGTACTTAGCGGCGATGGACAGCGCGTCGCCGATACAGGTCGGTATATATACCACGAATATACAGTACTCGCGGTGTATTGTGCCAGCAATGAAGTTATCTGTTAGTGGGTAGATAAGTGTGGCATCATAATCATAATTGGCTTATTGAAAGTATCCATCGAGGGGCACGAGCCTAGCCGTAAGGATAAGGCCTAAGTAGTCCACGCTAGCCAGTTGGACTTCACGAATATATATTTTTCGAATTTTCCGAAAACATATTGGTACGTGGCGGGATAGAACCTCAGCCCTCCAGTAGGAGGGACAGTCCACACATTGAGCACCGACGCTGCAGATCGGTATACATCGCACGAAATATACAGTACTCGCGGTGTATTGAGCCAGCGATGGAGTTATCTGTTATTGGCTAGATAGGTGTATCATCATCATAATCTTATTGAAAGTACCTACGAGGGCACGACTCTATGATACCAGATGAAAGTAGTTTTTATTAGTGTAAGTTGTGGTGCCTCACCGCCATCCCTACCGTAGGGATTAGCATCATCAGCTCATTAAACGTCCCCATTGAGGGGCACGAGCCTACCTGTAAGGATTATGCCTTAGTCGTCCACGCGAGCCCAGTGCTTAATGCCGACTTCACGCATAACCTTGAATCTCGTCGCAGGCGTGCGCAGGTTTCCTCATGATGTTTTTCCTTCAGTAAGGTATAAGTGTGTATTATAGATTCGAATCATCAGCTTATTAACGTCCGACCGAGGAGCACGAGCTACCCGTAAAGGGTGATACAGCAACGTATTTATGATTTTTCGCAAATTAATACGCACATTTATCCGACGCTCTTACGGAAACTTGCGCACGCCTTCGAAGAGATTCAAGGGGTGTGCGTGAAGTCGGCCAATTCTCCTGAGCCCGCGTGGACGACTAAGGCGTATACACCATATACGAATAAGCTCATGCCACTCGGTGGGACGTAATAAGATGATGAAGATGTTGATCCATAAAGAAGTAGAAGTGTTATTTCTTTGGATTATAAAAAATATTATTCAAACAGGAACTATCATCGGTGCATCAGAAATGCTACAGTTCTGACGTCATCGTACGCGCGTTACGTCACGCGGCACTACAAGGATGTCTCCTCCAATTGACCGGGAGACCGCAGTCGCTGCCGCACATTTGTGTAGAGAAGCTTGTGCCTCATCTGAACACCGCTGTGAGCAGTACTTGGCGCCAAACTCGAAGTAAGTTATCATCATCAGCCCATTAAACGTCCCACCGAGGGGCACTAGCCTACCGTAAGGGTGATTTAGGCTTAGTCGCCACGCGAGCCCAGTGCGGGTTGGATGCCACGCACAACCTTTGAATCTCTTCGCAGACTTGCGCAGATTTCCTCACGATGTTTTTCCATCACCGTGAGAGCGTCGGATAAACGTACATATAATTTTCGGAAACTCGAAAACACATTGGTACGTGGCTGGATTTGAACCTCAGCCCTCCCGGTAGGAGGGCGACAGTCCACACCATTGAGCCACCGACGCTCGAAGTAAGTTATACCCTTAGGTAAACAATAACTGGTTGCACAATATCACTCAAAAGTGTCCACGTCGAAATTATGCCCAATCCGTGCTGTTGAGCAAATTTTCATTCTTAATCGCGTCGCACGCTACATTTTATAGTGACATTGTAGTGGTGTACGTGCTTTAATTTTGTACCCTTTAACAACGTATTAGGGCAAAATTTTATAAATATAACATGTGTAAACGTATGAGCGTCGGTGGCTCAGTGGTGTGGACTGTCGCCTTCCTACCGGGAGGGCTGATGTTCAAATCCCGACACGTACCAATGTATTTTCGAATTTTCGAAAAATATATGTACGTTATCCGACTCTCTTACGGTGATGGAAAACATCGTGAGGAACCTTCATGTACGCCTGCGAAGAGATTCGAAGTTGTGTGTGAAGTCGTCCAATCCGCACTGGCCCGCGTGGACGACTAAGGCCTAATCACCCTATACGGGTAGGCTCGTGCCCCTCGGTGGGACGTTTAATGAGCTGATGATGATGTGTAAACGTATGTTACAAGCGGTACGGACATTTTTGATTGATATTTCTTCGTGATTTGTGCATCTGGTTATTTATTGTTCTATAAGGTTATACCTGAGTCTGTATTGTACTAGGTGGTAGACTCAATACGGAGTCGTCTAGGTAGGTATCACCTTAGTGCGCAGATATCATCCCGTGTAATATTGGTCTAGGTGCTTGTATAATATGTATGTGTTTATTAAAAAATATATTTCAGTATGTTAATCCGTTGTTCAGTAACCAAATTACATACTAATGCTTAGTTTGGGGCTCGTTGCGCTGTCTGAATGTCAGTGGTTTATTTTAATGACCCATTTGGTGATGCGGTTGAGAGGCCGTTGCAACACCAAGGGTTCCAGGCTCGATCCCCGGGCAGTACAAACACTTGTGTACATGATCATGTCTGTTTGTAATGTCTGGGTGTTTTCTATGTATTATATGTATTTACAAACAAAATGTATGAGTATGTTATCCGTAATTTAGTACCTATGATACAGGCTTCACGCTTAACTTGGGATAGATGGCGCTGCGTGAATGTCAGTGGTAAATATTTATTATTTTTCAATGAGCATTGAAAAATAAATCGCCAATGATGATTATTTTCCATTATATTCGAACGTTTCGTTATTTACAGAATATCATTCTACGAGCAGAGTTTGTATTGGACGGTACTTTTCACCCTCATAGAGTTGGGTTATCCGGACTTAATCAACTTGGCCGTGGACAATCTCCTGCAGCGACCTAGACATTATTGCACGGATCTTATAGTGAGGGTAAGTTATGTAAGATGTTTTAGGGTGTTGAAATGAGGGGTCGGAACCACGATTGTAAACGTTAATTTGACACACAAACAGTCTTCGATAAACGATATTTGTGCAGCAAACTCACTCGAAAAGTGTCGGCAGCAAAATTTTTCCATCGCGTCGGTTGGCAGTATTTTTTCAAATTTCAATGTCGTATGTTAATACCACAGATTTAATAATATATACTATACAGATGATGCATCCCATACTGCAAAAACGTGACCATCTACGGAAGCTATTTGAGGAAGCTATTTTTAACTCACTTTATTCTCACTAGATGCCACTAGGTCCGTGACTAGGTGCTTATAGCAAGATTCGCGTAGACAGATTAAACTGATATTTGAAAATCCGATAGGTGGCGTAAAAACACAGCTATTAATTAATCACAGTTCTAAATAAGGACGGCAACAGCGCATTTATTGTTTATTCTTACGGCGCGTGCGCTTTGACAGAGCGGCAACGTTGCGCGTTAGTGCGCTCTTCCGAATCCGATCCGACTAAAATGTAATTTCTCAAACCAAACATTTTGATAGGCATAGGTATCTATGTATATTTGACGCGCGCGTCGTGCGTGGCGTGTGTAGTATTGTGCAAATTTAATTGCAATTAAGAATTGATTAATTGTGACGTTGCAATTAAACAATGAATTTATTGTTGATTGTGAACCAATAACAAATGAATTTCCAGGTTTTTTAATTAAACTTTTATTAAATAAAACTATTACTCATTATTATTTCAAAAATATAGAATATTATATAGAATTGAGCAGTAAGCCGTTGGTTCCAGGTGGGGGTTATTAGAGGAGGCTCTTATTATATATTAATAAATATCCACTGATATACACACAGCGCCATCTTGCCGCAAGTTAAGCGTGAAGCCTGTATTATGTATGAGTTCTAAACATACTTATACACTTTTCTTGTAAATAATATAAAAGCCAGATATTTTGTGAACGAAAAGCATCTTATATGTAGGTATATAGCCGCAAGAGCGGTCTTGAATGGAAGCCATCAACGGCGACGATATATTTATCAAAGGACAAAGGATACAAACATAAGGACTTAAGCGCCGTGCAAGACGCGTCACTTACGCGTTTTCTTCAAAATACTTATTAGTGTTTTGAATCAATGGTCACTTATTCCACACTTGTAATGTTTTTTATGTTTTTGTTATATTTAGTTTTCGACACTATATTAAATTGCGTTTTTAATTTGCTAAGGAACTGATATAATTTATTTTTATCACTATCAATACCGGTGAACTGAATTTATTTTTGAAGACGGAAAGTAAAGGTAGGCTCTTCGTTCCAGCGTTAGGACGGTAACTTATTTATGCATATCAATATATATGCGGTACTACATATTATGCCAAAATAACAATGTTTAAAATTTTTGTCGGACTGTCAGTTTGTTCCGGGTAATCTGTGAAACGGCTTGACGTATTTGGACGGGACTTTTTTGGCAGGTAGCTGATGTAATAAGGAAAAACAGGGGCTGCTTTTGAACCGACTTAAAAAAAGGAGGTTACTCGATTCGACCTTGGCAAAAAAACGGAACCCTTATAAATTCGTCAAGTCTGTCTGTCTGTCCGTCCGTATGTCATATCCTTTTTTCTCCGAAACTATAAGAACTACACTATTCAAACTTTGTAGATATATGTATTCTGTGAACCGCTATAAGGTTTTTACAAGAAACTTGAAAAAATATTAATATATTTTGGGGTTTCCATACAGTGAACTGAAAAAAAAATTTTTTTCATCGACCCCCCGTTTGGTGTATCAATGTGTATAGATCTTGAAAAATGGTATCGAGGTTTCTAATATCATTTTTATAACTTGAATATTTTGCGCGAGAGACATTTTCAAAGTTGAAAAAAGTGTGTTAGAAATTCGAGGAGGCTCTAATTTCTAAACTATGGGTTGATAAAATAAAAATGATGTACATAACCATAAAATCTGACAATCAAATTTAGTTTAAGCGATTTCTGATGTGAAGTTTTTTTATACGTCATAAATGGTGAACCACTATTTTCTCATAATAAAGCTGTAGTAGGTGCCTAAGTAAATAAATAATATTTTATTCTATGTAACTTACTGCTGCGGAACCCACCACTATGCGACTCGCGCTTGCCCAATTTTTTTACGTTTGTTCGCATATATCTTCGTCGTTTATGAACTGATTTTATGATTATTTTTTTGTTGGAAAGAGGATAGTCCAGAGGTGGTTCCAAGATAAGGAAATAAGGGTTTGATGAGTGGTGACCAGAGAAATTGAACATTAAAAATCGACTCATATCAACTACTACTTCATGTAATCATGACAGATGTTTATTTGAGTGATTATTTTTATTAGGAATCCCTCATTCACTCACTTATTCTCAAAAATTTTCAGACAAAAAAATACAGACTTCAAACTGAAAATCTACAGAGATATGTTTAGCCAAATAGAAATGCTTAAATAATTCTTCATAATTTTTATGTCGGTGCCAAACAAACTACCTACCTATATTAAATTATAAAGCTGAAGAGTGCGTTTGGCTCCGACATCAAAATTATGAAAGAATTATTTAACCATTTCTATCTGGCTAAAATTTATTTTTAGTTTTAAATCGGTATTTTTTTTCCTCAAAGTTCAAAAAACGTAGCCAAGTCGTTTTTGTAGTTTTAACGATAAATTTAAGCAGAAGCAAGTTTTAAGAAGTACAAAAAAAGTAAGAATAAAATTTAAAACTTTTAGTTGAGTTGCGTTTAGTTCGACCCATCTAACATGCAATTTTATTTTGATTGCACTGCATATTT
>PQWD01010262.1:0-35216 GCA_019425675.1 Leucinodes orbonalis
TTACAATTCTATCAAATTCAAAATGGCACGTCATCAGTGTCACATGACCACAGTTTTATTGTTACCTGTACCGATCTGCAACCTCAACTACTCGCGACCTGGTCACACTATACATCCATCACGCAGGGCCAATGTGAATTTGTTTAGTTAACGACTACTTACCGTCCTAAGATTAAGATAGCTGGGACGGCTTTACGCGCACTTCGAAGAACGGAATCATCATTTTCGACAATCAGGTGATGCAGCATCCAATGTCCTAACCAAACTAAGAGTATGCTCTAGAAAAGGTAACTCTGTCTCAAATAACACTTGAATTGTCAAATTGCAGTAAAATAAGTTCAAAACCCGCCTAACTCTACCACGAGCGTCGGTGACTCATTGGTTCGGATTGTTGCTTTTCGATCTCGAAGGTGCAAATTTAAATGCCACTTACTAATGTCTTTTCTAATTTTAGAAATTACATAAAATACATATCGGACGCTCTCAAAGTGACTTTCACTATACGGTCGTCATGAGATTCAAACCTGCAACCACCGGATCAACCGAAACGGGTGCAGTTACAAGTTACTCGTAATAAACTCGCGTGCAAGTAAATCGACTCAAGCCTCAAGTACGCATTACAAGTGATATAACTAAAAAATGCCTTATTATACCTCTGTATAATGCTTTACATAATTAAAGCCTAGTAATTGAGCTTTAAAATGGTGTAAGTTGCATGAAAATCGATTCAGTAGGTATTTTAGTAAAAAAGGTTAATGCTAATGATAATGTAAAAAATGTTGAAAATTCATACAATTTCACAGTATGGGGTTATTGTGTTTAAATGAAACAAAATGTGCGTAAGATAAAATAATTATTCGTGTCAATATTTGGTATTCCCTCCTCTAGCTCTGATCACTGCTCTCATGCGATTCTTCATCGACCTTATCAACTTTTTAATGGATGATTGTGGTATTCGACCCCACTCTTCTACCAACGCAGTCTTGAGCTCATTGATGTTTGTCGGAGCTGGATTCCTCGCTCTAACTTTCCTTTTGAGCTCGTCCCATATGTGCTCAATGGGATTTAAATCGGGGCTGAGCGCTGGCCAATGCATAGTGTGAATTCCAACTTCGTTCAGGAAATCACGTGTGGCCCGAGCAGTGTGACATCGGGCATTGTCATGCATCAAGATGAAATTTTCCCCAATAAAGCCTTGATAAGGGACAACTTGATCCAGTAGAACATTTTCAATGTAACGATCACTGGTCAGACCTCCTCCCCGGCCTCCCCCAGGAACGAAAACAAGGTCCGTTTTGCCTTCTAAGGAAATTCCAGCCCACATCATGCAAGATCCGCCACCATATGCAACGGTTTCCACAAAGCAGCACTGTGAAAACCGTTCACCGGGACGACGGTATACCCGACCTCTCCTGTCGCTGCCATGGAGACACATCCTCGTCTCATCTGTGAACAGGACTGACTGCCATTGCTCTATGCTCCAATCCAAATGTTCTCGAGCAAAGTGAAGGCGTGCTTGACGATGAGCTGTGGTCAACTTCGGGCCTGTAGCGGGTCTTTTCGGAGTAAGGTTAGCTTCTTTCAACCTTCTTCTAACTGTCCACTGACTGACAGTCACCCCGCGAACTTGACGTAGCTCCTGCTGCACATCTACGCCGGTAAGGTGTCGATTTCGGAGAGAGGTCGAGACCAAAAACCGGTCGTCACGCTCCGAGGTGCACCGGCGTCGGCTGGTATTAGGCCTCGAGTGAAGGCACCAGTCTCTTGAAACTCTTGTATACTCTCGAGACAGCGGACTGGCTCATATTCAAACGACGAGCGACTTCTCGCTGGTTCAACCCTTCTTGCAACAGGGCAACGACTTGAGCGGCTTCTTCAGGTGTTGTATCCATAATTTTCTTCAAATGACGGCTTTAATTTGCAGAGATGTGTTCGAGCAACGTCTAATGAGCGACTGATAAGAAAAAAACGATTACAGGGGGTTTTATAGGGGGTTGTGTCGCGCAAGTTGTGAATAGAGCGCAGAGCAGTTTACGGGAGGTTGCGTTCAGTTGCATTCTAAGTACAAGTGTTTATTTAAATTACTGATATTATGCTACCATTTGAAAGCCTAATTACTAGGCTTTAATTATGTAAAACATTATATAGAGGTAAAATAAGTCATTTTTTAGTTATATCACTTTTTATGCGCACTTGAGGCTTGAGTCGATTTACTTGCACGCGAGAGTATAAAAAGAAAAAAAACTACTAACAAAATGCCTTCCGTCCCCAGTCTTTTATGGGGTAAGTTATCTAAGGTGGCATCAATGACCCACCCATATTGAGGGTGCAACTAATTAGTTTGAAAGCAATGACATGTATGTGGTTCTAGTGTTTTGTTGGTTTATGTGATAGATCAAAGGGATACTGACTTTGTCGCATGATGTATTAAAAATAAATAACAAAAAAATCCCGTAACATCAAGAATTTTATATTCTTTTATTAATTTATCGAATTTCGTTCTACGAAGTAACAAACTATTGAACAAATATTTTAAAAATAAGTATCTGTAATTTGGTCCAGTTTTGATGATAGGTAAGTTTTTATTACAATAAAATATAATGAAAATTTGTAAAAGGATGAGAAACACCCGACAATATCCCCTGATATTTATTTTATCTGTGTCCCGCCCGACCGAGGTCCCGACTGCGTTTTCTGAAATACCACGGTCTCTTATAGAAAACAGATGGTTTTCTGCTATGAAGCAAAAACGTTTACCGTTGTGTTTTTTCAAGTTAGCGAAGTAAACATAAATAAATATCTACCGACTTTCATACAGGGCTATCTAGCCCTAAGTTAAGCGCAAAGCTTGTAGTATGGGTACTAAACAACGGATAACATATAATTCTTTTTTTGTAAATACATACATATCATAGGTACATAGAAACAGTAAGACCAAAACAAACAGATATGTTCATGTCTGTTTGTGGGCATGCGAGCCAAGCGAAGCGCAAGGTACATATTTACTGGTATCTGTGCTTGTATGTAGAATTAGTTGAAGTAAGGGTCGGCAGTGTTAGTTCGTGTGGATTCAGAAGCTTGGCTCTACACGAGATCTGATTTCTTTTTCACAGTTCAAACCTTATATGGTCGTCTTGGAAAAATTTAACATGAAATGTTTTTGTGAGATATATATTCCCAAAGTTTCAACAGTAATAGTTCTTATAGTTTCAAAGAAAAAAGGGTGTTACATACGGACGGACTGATAGACTGATATGACAAGTCTATAATCAGGATTCCGTTTTTGCCATTTAGCTACAGAACTCTTTAAATGGTGGAATCATTGCTTTAATAAACTATTTTTAAATTTATTGAGTGATGATAGGTATAAACACAGACTGTTTTTGGTACGAATACGCGTGTGACTTTACTTACGTACTCTTTCGTTTGGTAGCGAATAATTAAGCTACATACTTCTACTTTTTGTGGTGAAAAAACTAGCAATACTATAATAGTTACTTTTTAAAATTTCCCAACAACTGGATAAGTTGTTTAAGATGGTTAGAAGTCGGCAATACTGGTGTGACCATTTAAGAGTAAGCCTTACCGATTACTACGAGTATAAAATAAAACCCAGCCAATTAATACTAAGTACATTCTTCGCGTCCTCCTAACGTGTAAATAGAAAAAGTACTCTCATCATGTTCTAAAACATTATTCCCAAAGTAAACTCCAGCAGTACGCTGCCTCAAACTATCTATTCTGAAAGCGGATTGCAACGGATAAGTTTTATCTGCAGGTAGTTCGAGCAGAATTGTGTGCTGGTTTTAAACATGGCAACTTCTAATTCTAAATGAATTCCTTTTTGTGCTTTTTCCTTTTATATTTTATAGGTAGATAAACCTATGAAATGCTCTACTTTTTATGCTATGTTTTAATAAGAGTATACTCGTATTTGAATCGCAAGAAAGCCATTTTTTAGACGACCCACGTGGTGTAATGGTCGAGACGTCGACTACTACATCAAGGGTTCCGGGTTCGATCCCCGGGCAGTACAAACATTTATGTGCATGTACATGTCTGTTTTAATGATCTGGGTGTTTCTATTGATAATATTTATGTAATTACAAAAATAAATGTATATAAGTATGTTTATTAGTTATTTCGTACCCTTAATACAAGCTCCTCACTTAGTGTGGGGCTAGATGGCGCTGTGTGAATGTCAGTTGATATTTTTATTTATTTATTTACTGTGCAGTAGATTCGGTACTGAGTCATCAAGGTAGGTACCACCGCAGTGCCAGATATCATCCATGAAATACGAGTGTTTTGTGCCCACATCCCGAAACAAGTGCTTAACACCTTTATCTCACGGGACAATATCTGGCACTGCATTCGTAGACCACCTATTAAATCCTAAGTTACAAAACACCCTGTGATTCTAAATTAAGCATACCCACTTGACCATAGTAGTGTTAATCAAATCATTGAACACAACAGTAAATCTTAAAGACGCCATAAACGCACGGTCGTAAGGGCTGTGCCATAACACCCCATGGCATTCCGCTAAGTGGCCCTTACCCTAAGGCCATCTGTTACACTGTTGTATTCATTTGGCATGCCATTGATGGGAAACATTAGGGCTCCCTTAAAACCTTACGTTGGTCGTTTCCTTTAATTAACCCTTAGAAATATTTATATTTATTGGATCACTACAATGAGGTCAAACACATTAATGTTTAAGAAAACGTCCTTTTAAACTACTTTATTATACTATAACGAAATTAAGGTATTAGTTATTCTATCTATCTATTCAACCTATCGAAGTCCACTGCTACACAAAGGTCTCCCCCATTTGGCGCCAGATATCCCGGTTCTCCGCTTTTCACATCCAGCCTCCACCAGCGACCTTTCGCAAGTCGTCAGTCCATCGGGACGGAGGGCGAAAATATTTGTAGTAATAGTTATGACTATAATGAATTAAGCGACCCAATTGTTGTAACGGTTGAAACGTCTGCTATTACACTAAGGATTCTGGGTTCGATCCCCAGGCAGTACATACATTTGTGTGCATGATTCATGCCCCCAGATTCTGTGATCCCCTTGACCTATAAATATGTTAAGCAATATCTGTGATATTTGAGTGACATATACCTATTACTTACCGCGTCGCATTTAATACCCCCAGTCACAGACTAGCCAACCCTCGTACGCACTTCTTTTGACTGAGAACAAAAGCCGACAAACGAGGGAGGGGCAATGCCTCTACTTATGCAGGCTAGACTTTGCCACTGAGACTTATTCCGTCGTTTGTCTTTTTTTTCCATTGTACGGTTTGCGGTAAGGTTTGAAATAGGGCTGGACAGCTATCGCTGATACGTGACCGATATTGGAACCGAAATTTCGGGGAAATCATTATCATCAGTCATCGTGCGACGGTGGCTCATTGGTCTTAGACTGATGCCTTCTGATCCGGATGGTGAAGGTTCAAATCTAGCCACGTATCAATTGCTTATCGAATTTTCGTCATTGTGTGTGTTGTGTTATCTGACGCTCTTACGGTGAGTGAAAGGTTGTGCGTGAAGTCGGCCAATCTGCACTGGGCCCGCGTGGACGGCTAAGGCCTAATCACTCTATACGCGTAGGCCCGTGTCCCTCAGTGTGGACGTTTAATGAGCTGATGATGGTGATATATAAATGTATAGTTTGTATGTAAAAATGGCTACAGACTAAATGTTAGGCATGGGACGAGATGGCGCTGTACGCGCAATAAGCGATGGTTGTTATTGGATGGGTCACTTACTTAGAAAAAGACATCGCTCGTCTCATCGATATTTCAACGCTTGTGCCTTGTGTTGAAGAACGGCTTCCTCCGTAGTATAGATACATATTACATACCTACCAATAAATAAAATCATCGGTTTTTATTTCGGTTACAGTAGGCATTCTGTTACATCACTAATCTTGTGGTTGACTGTCTGCGGTGAGATTATCGGGTGACTATGACTATATTTGCGTCTGTGTCAACTCTATGGCTGATTAATAGTACTAAAGCCAAAGGAAACTCAGTACGCTTTAACAAGTAGGTACGTACGATGTGGCAAAATAAAAAGTTAAATGCTTAGTTTGGGGCTAGATGGCGCTGTGTGAATGTCAGTCATTGGATGGAGCGGCATTTTTTCAATGTCAAGGAGCGGGGATAAGTATTAAATAAAGACCTAGTCTCCCTATTTTGCGCCAGAAATCCTGGACCTCTACTTTACACATCTAGATTGTTCATCATTTACGATTTCTTACTTGCATAACGATCATTTCGTGACGTCATAACGAGACTAACGATCTGAAATACAAAAATATCATTTTTAATAAATGGATGCGTCAATTAAAACGGCCGACGCGGTAATTACGGGTGACGTCAGTGAGTTAGGTTAGACATTGTGCGAATGCTAAAATTTTTTTTAATATATTTTTTAAGCGTTAATTTTCATAGGATATGTCTTTGTAACATGGATTATGTTTAAATTAGTAGGTACGTATTTTTATTTTTATTAAGTACGATCTTCGAGAAGAGACGGCAAGAAACTCGATAGTCACTCTTTTTAGTTTTTAAATTATTGGTTACAGAGTTTTGTTATATACCTATACACGTTACTTTACAATAATCTATTATCATACAAAGCTTTTGTAACTGAAACACTATGTGAAAGACCACATATGTCATCTTTATCCGATAAATATTCGTCTTCTGTATAGTAACCTTTCTTCATGAGAATTGTTTAAATCTTGAATTGAAACTGGTAAAAGGACAAATTTAGCAAGACTCTGTGGTATTTTATTAAAGAACTTTATGCCACTTTCAACAAATTTTCCTACTTTACTCCAAGATTTGGGACAGCAAGCCTTAGAATTATGTTATAGGCTGATTCACTTCGTAGTTAGACAAAAGGCGAGTTAATTGCTAAGCAGTCATATTACCGCTCAGCCTGGTCCAAGTTTACAGTTGATTGCGCGCATTCGCGCTCACCGCCGCCATAATGCGATTATTGCAAACTTGCCAACATGGCGGTGACTACTTGCAACTGACGGTTGTGTCAGAGGTTGTTGACATATATTAATGGTATATTCGAGAAATGCTTATTGTATGTCAATAAGGATATATAATCATTTGCCGAATGACATAAAAAGTTTAACATTATCTAAATTCCGCAATAAACTGTTTCAGTACTTATTAAATAATATGTTTTATGCGGTCAGTGAATTTCTAAATAATAAATATTATAAAGCATGAAAGGTAAACGAAATATAATAATTCTATCATATTATAAATATTAATTGTAACGGACATTGCATTATATATTTAATTGTTTTGATTGTATATCTTATTTGATTTTTATTTTTGACGTTGTAAATGAATTTTCTTTTTGGTTAATCTTTTATTAGATTGACATTAATTTTATAAAAACTGTGTTTTTTTAAATTTTGAAATTTATTTGATTTGCACGTCGTAATGTTCACGACAGAATATGACAGGACATCTTTTTTTTTAAATTTTAGACCACATTGTATTTTACTATATTCTGGCAAATAAATAAATTATTAATTATTTATATGCACTCGGGCCTTTGATAAACAATAAAATAACTAAATGCACAATTTCACTCCAAAAGTGTCCGTCTCAAAATTCTGCCCATTGCGTCAATTGGGCAGTATTACCATTCATAATCACGTGGCTCACTACATGTTATAATTGCTTATTAGTGTACTCGTGCTTTTGACGCGTCCTTCTATGACGCGTTAAGGAATGAATGTCATGACATAAAATAATGAATATTTTTATGTCATGACTATAATAATAAGTCAACGTATGTGTCAAGAGGCTCGAACATTTTTTGGTTGATATTTATTCGTGATTGCAAATCTTGTTAGTTCATAGTTTATCTAAGACTCGGGCATACAAAAAGTCCACTGCTGGAAGTAACGTCTTCTCACCCATTAGCTAAAACGCCGTTAACTGACGAGTACAATTTTTCGTACAAAACTGAAAAACCCTGTTTAGCGAAAACCAACTTCGGATAAGGCATCTCCTTTATAGCTATTTATTACATAAAGATATAACAGATTTTGTATGCACATAAAACATCGCTAATAGTGCGAATGATCGTGCACAATTTAAGTTAGTAATCAGCCGAACTAAAAATGTGTGTCTCGTTTCAGTTTCCCCCGATGGGGGGAAACTTTCGGGGTAAATTGCGACTAGAACAAAACGGCGCGTTTAAACAAGCGGTTTTTACTAACTGAGAACTGCTATTGTCCGTTGATGGCCTTTACAGCTTAACCGGGCAATTGGCGAGCGCAGATGGCTCTCAGGCTTAAATTTTACACAACGAGCCTAAGGGTGTCCCAGAGTGGGGCTTGAACGTTGGTTTAGGGCGTTGCGGGGAGGGGGTGATTGGTAGCAAAACATTAAACAAGTGGATTGCATCACCACACTAGACAAAGCTGGAGAAAGCAGTACTTACATTACTCCATTCCTCTACTGCAGCAGGTTTCCTCCCGTTTTGCACCAGATATCCCGGTCCTCCATTTTCCTTGTATAGCTTTATTGTTGTTGCGATTAGTGTCACTCACTTATCATACCCTACTCATAAACTCTATGCACGCCACTGAGTACTAGTACCTATTTACAACGCTTTTCAGCCAACTCCACATCTCTTCAGGTGTTTCACGAGGTTAAGTACTTAAACTTTTTTCCTTTTACATAAATAGTAAAAACCATATTACGCTACTAGCTATCGTTCTTAAAGTCATCCACTTTGCCTTGTTACGTAGTGGCTTCGGTCTACACCATTAGCATATTGCTGTGAGGTGCCTTTACTGCCGAAGTACCTTTGAAAGCCTATTCACGGAGGCACTAGAACTGACTAGTGAATACTTACTTTTAATATTACATGTATACATAGCATTGGCTGTTATAGTACGATTCACCAAAGAAGACCAAAATGGCGGCCGTCTGCGCATGTACATAATGAACAAAATACTCATCAAAATAATTTTTTTTTTAATGAACTCATATAATCAATTATATTATAAAGGTTCAGCGCCTCAAAAAAAAAAAATTACAAGTATAGTAAATTTAATCGCTGGCCTCGAATTGCATGATTCCTCTATCGTGGAAGTTCAGGATTCGATGATTTTGAGTACTGGGCTGGTCCTGCACTAAATGATCATCTTCAGATACTCAGATCAGAAAAACTGACGACGAAAAATCTTCCACTCGGATGATTAATTCTTCCGTCATCTCATCCACGATGTGATCACTTTTTATGTTTTTTTTCTATACATTTTACTTTGTCACATAGTTTTTTCCATTCTTGTGGCCCCATTAGATTAACTTTTCCTTTATAAAATGAATTCAAAGCTTATATCCCACTTAACGTTTTGCTACTTACATAACTTTTTACGGAGGCCCAACCATTTCAATAAATGGCTCAGCAAACTAAAAAAAAATAATATAAATAATAATGCAATGAACAGTTTTCCTTCCGAGTGTATTCTAGAGTACTGTCAGCGCGCCAAATTCAATATAGACGAATAGCGTACAGCAACCTTGTCCTCAGACGCGCGCCGACCAATGGCGTTGCCCCGCTCTTACAGTATTACTCCCGCCCTCTCCGTACCCCCAATAGGACCTAAAAATGACTTCTGCGCATAGTCTTCTTTCGTGATCGTACAATACGTTATATATATTACTAGTACTTTACAAATTACGAGTATACTATAAATCGTCATTTTTGTAAGGGGTTAAGTTGTGTGCTTCTTTATTTTCAGACAATCAGGTGATTTAACCTGCAATGTCTTAAGCAAATTGCGTTAATCGCACAAAGTTATTTTCAATAAGCGGTCTCTCCGCGGGATTAGAACCTACGAATTCCGGATCACGCAGCGATCTAAACTTAACCGCTTAGAATACTAGACTAGAAGAGTACATTGGTGACTTGAATACCTAATGTTGGATTAGGTCATCAAGATTAAATATAAGAAAAATTTTCGAAACAAAAATTAATGCAAAATTTTCTTAATATTTCATTTTCAACCATTCAAATAAAACAATGAAATATCATCATCAGTTATTATATCGTCCCCACCGAAGGGCATGAGCCTACCCGTATAATGTGTATAGTCTATAGCCTTAGTCGTCTGCGAAATATGTCAACTTATTCGTCAACGAAATTTATTTAGTAATTATATAAAATGAAATAAATATTCAACTAGTTAAATATAAAATATTCAATAAAGAAATATAGCTGTGATTATTCACACCGTCCATTTAACTTTAATACAATTTCATTAACAAAATATTCCGAGCGTATAAAACAATATTAGACCGTTTTGCGTTACGTAATAATCCAACATGACGTAGAAAAATTAAATGTACGACATCCATTTTAGGCTTAATCGAGTCAAGCATTCATAATTTCACCCAAGAGAAAACTCTTAGATTTTACAACGTTCAAGCGAAGTTTCTTCAAAGGGCACACAAAATGGGCTCCGACATTCGAAATCAGCCATTTTGAAATGGGATTTGGAAACTTAAAAAGGTTTCTTTGCTACCAATTTGAGCTGGCATCAGTTTTCCAACCCTCATCAGGGGGTGAACAATGGGGAATGACCTTAAGGTGGGGCGTAGTACGCATGCGCTGAACCCGACTTGCAACTGTCATGGCGGCTCAGTTCGCGTATCGACGTCGGCACGTATCGTTTGCTTACAACCCTCAAAAGCTTCCCGATCTAGGCTATCTTGATTTTGTGTGATAACTACAGTTTTTGTGTTGCTGTGTTCCATGTATCTGTGACTGTGTGCGTGTGTTCGCGTTAAACCGGATTTCACTGGCTACAACTGGTTACGACGTGAGTAGTATTAGACTAATTATTAAGAAATTAGTAATATACGGTGAGGGCGCAATAAGAGCTTTTACGTGTGTGAGTGGACGCTTAACGGGAAAGAAACATTACAGGGAATGTTTATTCAATTATCGATTTGGGAAAGTTGATGCCGCCTAAGCATTTTCCATGAGTTATATTTACCTTAAGCTCTGCCCCTTAACACCGACCAAGCAATGTTGTCCGAACCCCTGAGAAATTGTTATATACAGCTAGGTGCTGTTATTGGTCTTTTATGTTTTATTTTCACTATCCATAAAAAGTGTGAGACACATTCGGATCAATAAATTGCAAGGAAAATGTCTGTTTAAACTGACCTACGTAAATCTACACTAATATGATATACAAGAAACATTTGTATTTCTGTGTGTATGTTTGTAATGGATAAATACAAAAACAGTTATGCCTATTTCAAAATGGGAAAGCTACATTTACCCTGAGTAACATAATCTATATTTTATTTAAATAAGTTTAACAAAATAATAAATAAATATCCACTGACATTCACACCGCGCCATCTAGCCCTAAGTTAAGCGTGAAGCCTGTTTTATGGGTACTAACATACAGAGAAACGTACTTATATATATATTTTGTAAATACATACATATTTTACATGGAAAATACCCAGACCAATACAAAAAGATATGTTCATGCACACAAATATTTGTACTGCCCGTGGATCGAACCCGGAACCCATGGTATAGCAGCCGACGTTTCAACCGCTACACCAAGTGGGTCGTCCGAAAAATAAAACAAGGTACATAAAGTTATACTAGCCGTGCGAAGCTAGGGGCGGATCGCTAGTGTGAAATATACAAAATAACTCACCTTATAATGACGGGAACATTCAGCACAATAAATACTTTTTAAACTGAACCACCATAACTCATACAACCAGTTCTACCAAACACAAACCACCTACCTAGTATATTAATAGGTAGCGAAAAGCATGAATAAACAAAATTAACAAACTCGCTAACTCTTTACACGGGTTTCAGTTAGCTCCAGACTATTTTGTTGTTTTGACTTTAAGGTTAGAATGGGAAACTTTATAATAGACAATAATTAAGGCAAATTAATGTATTTTAACAAAAACTTTAAAGCACACATACATATATACATATCATGTACACACATAGACACATACACATATTGGCATATTTATACACACAAAGACGCTGATGTTGTTCTGTGTGTGTGAAAAAGTATGACGAATTTCTGAAATATTTGAAGCGAATAGACGATAGCTAAGACGTTGAAGCAGACGAGCAGTAGTGGAGACAGCATTATAGCAAGCGTAGCGTAGGACGTCCCTAGGCCCGGTAATCTGACTGGTTTTGGTAGTATTTCTTAAAGCCCATTGTTTTTCTTTTATGTTACCAAGAGAACAGGACGGTCGGGTCGTTGAGTGGAGAATAATAACTGCTTGTCAATTGTGGAGACCAACAATTGACAAGCAGTTATTATTCTCCATTAATGCCGTACGCGCCCGTCACCCGAGACAACAGATCTCTCAACGGGTCTCTTATACCCGGTAATTTCGCTAGCTGCAGTGCCCTCATCCCGAAACATAAAAGTGCATAGTACTCTTATTTCACGGGACGATATCTGGCACTGCGGTGGTACCTACCTAGACAATTCAGTATCGAGTCTTCCACCTTTGTTAAATCAATCAACATTTTTTGAGATTACTTTGGCAGGATAAAGCTATTGCCATTAATTCATCATCATCATCATAATATCCTAAAAAGACCGATCCCTTGCAGTTGACATCCGTCTGCTATCCGCCACCTTAATCAGGTCATCCGTCCATCTGGGGTCGGTCTATGCTCCGTGGACGCCACTCGAGAACATTGCCTTTTTCATCATCATTAAACCCTGTACGTTCACTGCTTAACGAAGGAATCCATAATGAATTCAATGCGGATCCCTAGCAGTGGCATGCACAAGATTATGTGTATTGTAAATAAAGTGAGTGACACTAATCGCAAAAACAATCAATGATTTACATTTTTGTCAATGATAGTAGATCGCATATGGTTTCAAATCTGTAGAGGAAAGTTGTAAGTGTGCTGTCTTCACCTATAATTGTTATACCATTAAGTTTGAGTTTTCGTGTTTTTATATTTATAACACATCCATGTATATGTATATGTTCGTGAACTGATAAATAAATAAAAATGATGTTGCGACCTACCACCAGGTTGACTGATTGCTTAATTTTTGAAAAAAAAAAAAGCTTTATCAAAAACCTAGGTGGTACTAGGTGGTAGACTCGATACTGAGTCGTCTAGGTAGGTACCACCGCAGTGCCAGATATCATCCCGTGAAACAAGAGTGTTATGCACTTTTGTGTTTCGGGATGAGGGCACTGTAGCTAGTGAAATTACCGGGTATAAGAGACCTGACATCTGTTGTCTCGGGTGTCGGGCGCAGTGCGGCATTGATGGAGGATATAACTGTCTGTCAGTTGTTGGTCTCCTTTAATGCCGCTCTGTCATGGTCTGGCGTATCACTTATCATCAGGTGAGCGTCCAGACCGTCCCGTACACTATAACATAAAAAAAAACCTTGGTACGCAGCACCTATTACCTGTGAAAATCCTCGCAAGTAATAGGTACTTATTTCTGAGTGCCTTTATTAAATTCATAATGCATGTTTCCCCTTGTTAAGTCGCTCTTTTCTCTACGCAAAGGTATCTAAGATTTTGATTTAGATATAAGGGAGGGATTTCGACTTAAATAAGTGTTCATTATGAATATAATTATTAAATGGTCTTTGATGTTTAAAATATGCATAATAATATAAGTAAATTTCTTAAGATATATAATAAATCTTTGGACGAAATTTAATGATTTTGGCGATAGTAATTTCATATTGAGATCAGAATCACCGACAATTCGGATAGCACGTCTTATCAAAGGGTCAAGCTGGTATTTAGGGGAACTTGCCCAGAGATAAGAGACGTATACTCCACAAGAGGACGGAATTAAGCTTTATACCAGACCTGTTTAGGACGCCCAACTTTTTGCTAGCTAGTTTGACTTTGTCCTCTATCATCATCAGCTCATTAAACGTCCCCACCGAGGGGCACGAGCCTACCCGTATAGGGTGTTAGGCCCTAGTCGTCCACGGCCCAGTGCGGGTTGGACGACTTCACACACAACCTTCGAATCTCTTCGCAGGCGTGCATGAAGGTTTCCTCACGATGTTTTCCTTCACCGTAAGAGCGTCGGATAACGTACATATATTTTTCGAAAATTCGAAAATACATTGGTACGTGTCGGGATTTGAACCTCAGCCCTCCCGGTAGGAAGGCGACAGTCCACACCACTGAGCCACCGACGCTCTATAGCCACCGACGCTCTATATCCTCTATATGTTGTCCTCTATATGACGCTTGAATTGGACCCTGCTAGAAATTTTAATGCCGAGAATTCCTATACTATATGCTACATAGAGCTCCTTGAAAACTTGGTGCTACGACTAAAAGGTATTTCTTTGCGTCAATGCGCATACTTGCGTCCTCATCGGATTAAACTCCGCTAGGTTTGTACTGTATTCAGAGACTCGCTTCAGCAAAGATTCGACATCGAACAGTAGCTCTGTCCGTCTCTCCTCAAAAGAGCCTCGAGACACCCTGAATGCCGGTAATAAGCGCATCACACGTACTGTCAACTGCATAGCAATGCATGCCTGGAATTGAAAGCATGTCATTGATAAACAGGATGAACAGTGTCGGGGATAGCACCGAACCTTGTGGAACGCCAGCGTTGATAGTTCTATGGAATCGTGTCTATGTATAACATTGTATTTACTAAGTATGTAATATGTAATAGTATGATTGTCAGTTGTTTAGTATCAATAGTACAAGCTCCTTGCTTAGATTGGGGACAGATGACGATTGGCCGGTGTCTCAATGGCGTGGACTGTTGCCTTCCGATCTGGAGGCGCAGTTCAAATCCCGTATAAATGCTATTTCGTATTTTCAAATATAGTTTTATTATTATACATACGTAATGCGACGCTCTTACGGTGAAGGAAAACATCGTGAGGAAACCTGCGCACGCCTGCGAAGAGATTCAAAGGTTGTGCGTGAAGTCGGCCAATCCGCACTGGGCCCGCGTGGACGTCTAAGACCTAAACACCCTTTACGAGTAGACTCGTGCCCCTCGGTGAGGACGTTGCAGGGAAAATGGCGCTGTATATTTTTATTAGTATTATTCTTATTACTCGTATATATCTATATATAAAAGGTTGCACATTTTACTGGCTCTGTGAAATAAGGTTTATCTATAAAAATAAGCTTTGATCTACGCATCAATGCAGCTTGGTGTAATTAAGGCGCTTCGACTCGCTGAATCTTAGACCCATGCCGGATTTTCATTTTAATTTAGAAGCATTGGCAATTTTTTTTTACATTTTGGTCTGAACGGGACGGTCAGGTCGCCTACATGTAGTAAGTGATACTCCTGACCATGATAGATGCAGTGTTGGTGGAAATTAATAAAAGTATCTATCATTAATTTCCGCCAACCCTGCGTCCGTCACCCGAGACGACAGATGTTAGGTCCCTTAGTCCCGGTAATTTTACTAGCTACAGTAATAAAGCCTGAAAACTCATTCGCTACCAAGAATTCGAATTATCGACATCAAAATCGATACAGCGTCCGTTTATTTTTCCTCCGAACCTTCCCTTCCGATATTCCTTTGATCCCTATAACCGTATTGTGGCAACACGGATCGAGTTTGTGCGAGCGTTAGTAGTAAATTTATTCATTGGATACTGTAGCTTGTGCATGTGATGCAGCGGTCATCTGTTTTTGTAATCTATTCTTTCTTGTTATTATAACGGGATAGTCGTATGTGGAGTTTGTGGTACGAGGTATTCCCGACGAGGCTTCATTCAGGCTTTATGTCCACTGCTTTACTAAGGCCTCCGCTGAGTATTTCATGATCATCACCATTCAGGTCTTCGTTCAGCATGCCTTCTGCTGAACGAAGGCCTACGCTAATGATTTACAAGTGTGCAGATCACCAGTCGATAATCATCTATTACCCGTCACTTTTTTATGTTAAAAAGGGGTCACGCCTAACCATGACAGAGCTGTATTGATGGTGACCAACAACTGATAGATAGTTACTGTTCTCCATCACAGCCGCACTGCGCCTGACACCCGAGACCACAGATGTTAGGTCTCTTATACCAAGTAATTTTACTAGCTACAAAACTTTAACCAAGTTTTCGCTTTATCTGATTGGGGGTCGGCCGACGCTTCTTATTTCGTTATGTGGATGCCACTTAAGACACTTTTCACGGTTTATTCTAATGCTTATCTTGTGGGCTATGTCGGTGACTCCAGTCCTCACATTGCCGGACGATCCTATCACGTCGCCACCGCATCGAAGTAGCTCAAACACTAAAAAGTCTACAAATCGACATTGGACGCGGTCCCGCCCCCGTCGGTGGGGGCCATCGTCGCGATTCCCCGTGAACTCCGCTTAGTCTCTTCGTGTAAACGGCGTGTGCCGAGCCGCTTCTTTCCCATACAAACTAGGTTACCTAGCCCTCCGCATCGCCCTAAGCCGAGGTTCGAGTCCCGTGGGACGTCCTTAGGCTTGTTGTGTTTTTTAAGGCTGAGAGCCATCATCAATTGCCCGGTAAAGCTGTAAAGGCCATCTGCGGCCAACAGCACGCCATCAGGTCAGTACAAGAAAAATCTAGTTCACACACGGATGTTCTTATCGTGTAGGGAAACACCTAAAATTAAATGTTATTAGTATTGTCATTAATTATTAAACGAGTTTCCAGATATTTGATGATGACAGATAATAAATGAATTATTGTTACTCGTGAATAAGATTAGTTCAGTGGGACTGTAAGAAAAGGATTATTTATTTAAATACCCCTAAGCCTAACGACACTTATGTGATTCCCAAACTCCCGCGGTCTCCCGGTCTAGGATTTAATATGTAAAACAGCGGCCAAAACATGCGTAGGTGGAATAAATTAAATATCTTGCTGGACACATAGTTGACCATAGTTTATTTATGCGGTGTAGAACCAACGGATTTTTTCAATCCGTCATAGTTTTTCATATAACCAAATCTAATATTAAAACACAATAAAATATCTTTACAACTTCATAGCCCCAAACTATGTGATTAGCTTAGTTTACAATAATTATGTAACTCTACATAAATCCAATTTGAACATATTTTGAGGAACCATGTGGTACAATATATAGTAACTCCGGGTTCGATCCTTGTGCAGTGCAAACATGTATGTGCGTGAACATGTCTGTATAAATTGCTCTGGATGATTCTGAATAATATGTATGTAGTTACAAATCAAAATGCCGCGGGTGCCATTGGTGATAATGCCATAACTAACGTTTCAATCATTGCACTACATGGGTCAAACAGTTCATCTAAAGCTGTTTAAAGTTCTGGAACGTATTAACAAAACGAACTTATCCCAATGCTAGTGTTTATATCATTATAGTCTGTGGATTATGTCATTACAACTTTCCCGCGCGATCCAGTGCTTTTTTTACTCGCAATTTCTTTGGACGCATGCTTCAAATCTCTCATTCAGCCAGGTTGGCTTTGCGAGATGAAATATCATTGCACGAAGCATAGATATGAAAAAAGTTCCCCTTATTATTTTTTTGCGGTAAATTCACGCAAAGGAACCTTCGTAAACGTGTCGAGCTCGCTAACAATATTTCATCTAGGGTCTTCATTTGTTTCGTTTACTTACTGTTGAGTGACGTAATTAATTCTTACGTGTTTAATTTTGTCATGATTGTGTTTGTAAAAAGAATATTAGATAGCATTTTTTGCCTTCTGGGCAGTCATTTCATAAAAACAGAATATATTATATACTTTTATTATACATAGAAAACACCTAGACAAAATAAAACTATTAGACATGTCATGCACTTGTGTGCATGTTTTATAATTAGGATTTGATGGATTCTTTATATGTGTGTATAATTTTTAGCACACTTTTATACTCGTACGTTAATATGTGTTAATGCCAACACGTACCTACATTATCTTTAAGTATCACTTACTTAATAGCACAGTTTTAATTTATGCAAGGGCTGCCGTCCCTTGCCTGTCACTACAAACTTAAGCCTCGACGTGAAATTTTAAAGACTTGGCTTACTTTAAACACGCTACATATATTCTACCCTACAGCGGTTTCTATAAAATAATAAATAAATATCTACAGATATTCACACAGCGCCATCTAGCCCCAAGTTAAGCGTGAAGCCTGTATTATGGGTACTTAACAACGGATAAACATACCTATATACATTTTTTTGTAAATACACATAAAAAACACCCAGACCATTACAAACAGACATGTTCATGTACACAAATGTTTGCACTGCCCGGGGATCGAACCCGGAACCCTTGGTGGTGCAGCCGACGTCTCAACCGCTACACCAAATGGGTCATCAAGTATATTTGTATAGTTTATAGAAACCGCTTTTTATTTACTATACGATCGCTATATTTTTATACTTTAGTACCTATATGAACATAAAAATAACGTAGGTTATATATGACCTACGTAGAGACCTACAAAGCCCTATGCTGGGTTGCTCTAGCTCTCAGCACTTTTTATTGATATTCCCGGGATTCCCAGTCCCATACTTACATTGAAACCTAAAGAACATTTAAGTATTCCTTTTAAATGTAGTAAGGTTTCCTCAAGTATTTCTTATGCTTCTTAGTTTGTTCTTAATCAAAATAAAATTTAATTATTTTGATTAATTAATCCTTCTAAATTCGTAACAACATTATTAAACATTATGTAAAAGTTCATTCCAACTCAAAAAAACAGTTTGTGTGTTTTATGCGATGATATTCTGTATAATTATATAAATGTAGATACGCCACCTGTACCTCAAAAACAAACCGCCAAAGAGAATACAGATTGTAGGCTTTTGTTTAGGTAAATGTACGTTCATTCGAAAAATGTGTATGTGTGCTGTCGTTGCATTTGGAACAATTTTTTCGATTGTTTTGTGAGCGTATCACGTATTTAACCAATGATGTAGGTTTTATACGTCGAAACGGAGTGCAGATTTCTATAATGTTTTTATTTATTTAAAGATAGTTTGCTGCTGAATGAAACCGTTGTCTTTTTTCCTCTTCTCTCCCCTTAAAAAAGGGTTTAAAGTTTTATGGAGCTTGCCGCAGGTTTCAAGTATAAAGCATAACATTATACATGACAGCTAAGTCCAACCATCAGCGGCGATATTTATTCGCCAACAATTTTGATGTAATACCCTTGTATGTACCTTGTACCCTTGTATTTTTACAAACACAAAGCAGAGCGGTATACCAGGCATAACTTCATCAAATATCCCAAATACTCTAAATCTGACCTAAACATGTTATCTTTTCTTAATTAAAACTATTAGTTTCCTCATTGGCTACAAAGAAGGAAAAAACTTTGTATAAATATGTAATATGAATAAATAAATATATTATATAATATTCTGTGCTCAAGTGATTATTTATTTATACATGTTTATATAATACCAATAGCTATCGGTTTTTTCAACTGCAATTCAAATAATATGCATTAAGATTCAATACACTTTTATTATTTCGATCGTTTATAGAAAGAAACAGAAAATTAGATGATCCGATAAATTTACAGGCATCGTATTAAAGTATTTACTTGTCTTAATTAATTAGCTCTGAAGTCTGCTAGAAATCCTTGTTAGCAAAGTCTTGAGTATTTGGTTGATTCTAGGCTTTTGATTAAAGGCTTTCAAAGTGTATTTTCAAAGGCTTTTTGCAAATGAATCTTTTTTACTGAGTGTGCGAGTTACTTTGGGATCTCAGACACACAGCTAAGTAACACAAGCCGAAAATATATTAACTTTTTTTCGTATGTGTACAAAACTAAGAAATAAAAACATAAGAAGATCAACGTCATCGTCATCTAACGATCAGAGCAATAAAAGGACGCTATTGTAAAAAGTTGTTGAAGATAATACAAATTTAATATTTATAATACTTTTGCGTGCATTATCATCCGCGTAGAATAGTTTATTTGGGCACAGATAGTATAGATTTGGGCTAACGTTGACTTAAACCCGCTACTTCGTCAAAACTGCAATACTTCCAAAGATATTCATGGAAATTATATGATGCAAAGGGCAATTTTGTCTAAAATAAAAAGCGTGTAGTATAGATTGAAATGCATCAAAAAATAATATAAAAATTCGAGAAGATATTGGCATGTGGCAATGTTTGAACCTGCACCATTTACGAGTAAATCGGAAGGCAACAATCCACACCAATGAACCAACAACGCTCACCGACCTATTAATCATTACATAATTCTTATAATTTTTAAAATTCATATGTAATTATAAATTAAAATAATTATTTATTATAACCATAGATAATATAATACATTCTATACAGATACCCCCTCGCCTTCCACAGACAATATATAATAATATATACTATTTAGTATTCGATAATATAATATATAGCCCGCCGGATCAGCAAGTTGAAGTGGCAGTTTGCTGGTCACGTATGTCGCAGAACCGATGGCCGTTGGAGCAGACGAGTTCTGGAGTGAGACCGCGTCTCGGCAAGCGTAGCGTAGGACGCCCTCCGGCCCGATGGACGACGACTTGCGAAAGGTCGCTGGTGGAGGCTGGATGAGAAAAGCGGAGGACCGGGATATCTGGCGCAAATAGGGGAGACCTTTGTCCAGCAGTAGAGTGCGATAGGTTGAATAGAATATAATATATACTATTTAGTATATTTATTTTATCTGTGATACTATTAAGAATGAATATAACCTTCAGCTAGCATATTTACACAATCGATAACCTTTAGTGTCCAGTACAATGTTGTCCTTTGTACAAATTATTCAGACTGCGCTACTTTAACTTTGGGCCAGGGAAGGTCACGGTCGCGAACCTTTGGCCTTACAGTATTGATCTAGACTTGTTTCATTTGTTTTAAGAGTTAAAAATAAATATTTTCATTGTTTGTTCTGTAAATTATTTTAATTTGTACTAGGTGGTAGACTCGGTACTGAGTCGTCTAAGCACCACCGCACTACCAGATATCGTCTCGTAAAATATGTGTTTTGCACTTTTTTTTCTGATGGCTTACACTTGAGCACAGACTATCCTAGGGGAAGAGACGTGCTCTAAGATGGAGCGAGCTTGCCCAGAAAAGCCTGTTCACTTGAATGCACGGGTTGTATGTGGCCGAAACTTTGTTTGTTCACTTCTATGTTTCAGTAAAGGGTACTGTAACTAGTAAAATTACCAGGTATCAGAGCCAAATATCTATCGTCTCGGGTGACGGGCGCAGGACAGTATTGACGGAAAATAATTACTAACTATTATTATTAATTTCCTTCGACACTGCATTTCTTGTGGTCAGGCGTATCACTTACCACCAGGTGAGCGAACTGAACGTGCTGTTCACATCATCATCATCTCAGCGATATTCCCGGTTACTTTTGGAGCTTGCGCCCCTAAGCCTATGGTCCCCTTTCCGACACTTTCTCTTCCACTTTGCACGATCTTTAGCATCCATAACTGTTACACCATTAGCCCGCATGTCCTCCTTTGCGACGTCTAGCCAACACTTCTTGGACCAGGCGGAGGTGGCATGGCCAGACATTTATTTCCCACATAGCTTGCTGGTTTCCGTAAAACGTGGCCATACCAGCGAAGGCGGCACTTCGCGGGAGTTCCTAATGCGATCTCTACGCCGTGACCGTGCCGTTTACATATGACATTCCAAATAAATTTAGTTTATTCAATCATTTAATTGCAATGGTTGAGAATGGCAGTACAAACATTTGTGTGCATGACATTTCTGTTTGTATTAGTCTGGGTGTTTTCTATGTATAATACCTATTTAAAAAAGGTATATGTATATGTTTATCCGTTGTTTAGTATCCATATTACAGGCTAATGCTTACTTTGAGGCTAGATGGCGCTGTGTGAATGTCAGTGGATATTTATTTATTTATAAATTGGATAAATCAAACGACACGCGTTTCTCTGCTGTGATGGATATAGTTATAAAAAAAATATGAAAAAAATATGATAATAATAACAATTGACGATGTAACAGATTTATTTGAACAAAGATCTTTTCTTTTTTTCATTCTTTAACAAGATAGCTGGACCTCAATACCATAATTTACTTTTTTTTATCATCTATAGGCAGACATTGACCGCCATTTCACCTGATGGTAAGTGATGATGCGGCGAGGATGGATCATGCCTGCCTAGAAATAGCCTATTCACTCTTGCCTTGAAGACGGCCAGGTTGTAATGATGGGGTACTCATAAGGAGGCAAAGAGTTCCATTCCTTTGCGGTCGCATCAAGACGAGACAACATAGGGCTGTGCGTATGAATATAACCTTCAGTTAGCATATTCATACTTGACATTAGGACACCACTAATACTTTTAAATCCAACTGTAAATTTGCTGATTATTTATTTATTTAACAAATCTAACTAATCCGGTATAATTAAAATGATAATGGTTTAAAATGGCGATTGAATAGTAAAATGAATTGTCTAATAATCAGTCAAAATCTACCATAATAGAGCACGAATGAGTGCATTTTATAATTGCGACAATAACGAAACCTATAAATTCATTTTAAAATTAACGCAATGGTGCGCTGATCTATTTGTGGTGGCTTTGAACAGTTGCGATCAATAATTATTCGCCATGGGGTTAATGAACTTTGTATTCTAATAATAATAAATATCCACATTCAAACACAGCGCCATCTAGCCACAATGTAAGCATCTATATGGGTATTAAACAACGGATAAACATACTTGTACACAATATATACGTATACAAAAACGGACAGTCTCGCTAACATTAAGTGTGTCAAACTACATGATATTAAGACATTTCGCGCGTATTTGTCAACAGCGCCAAAGATTATGTGAGAAAAAATATCTAAAAAAGTGAAATTGTGCAAAAACCACATTGAACATACGGAAAACAGTCCAAAAAAGTTTCGTAACATCGGTAAATGAACTATTACTTACAATTTATATTTTTCGTTTAAAACACTGAAATTAGTATATATAAATATTTTTCGAAATTACATCATCGACAACAGCTATCATTTCGGGAACACGTTTTAAGTATTAATTACACTTGTATACTTTTTTCTGGGATAGCGGGCTAACGAGCACACGGCTCATCTTATGATACATGACCGTTGCCCATGTACACTTGCAATACAAGATGACGAAGAAATGCATTGCCAGCCTCTCTCTCTCTCTCTTCAACCCATCGCAGTCCACTGCTGGACATAGGTCTCCCCCATTTTGCGCAAACATCCCGGTCCTCCGCTTTTCTCAGCCAGCCTATTAAATGGGAATACGGTCTCTCCTTGAAGCTCGCTAGGTCGTATCGCTCAGGGAATATCTCAGATGGTAACTGATTGCTTTCTTTTTGTAAACGTTTACACAATACATGTACATAAAACACTTTGAAAATCTAAATCTGTATTCCTGTTCATGCAGACAAATGTGTGTACTATATGGGGATTGAACCCGCAATCCTTGGTGTTGTAGCCGACGTAATATCATTATCATTGTTTTCAATTAAATTACTAAGTAAAATGCAAATTCAAATTCAAAGTTCTTTATTCAAATTAGGCTTACAAAAAGCACTTATGAACGTCAAAAAATATACAAAAATATAATAAAAAACAATTAAAAATACTAAACTAAAAATATGAATTTTGATGCTTTGAAAAAAAAAGCGCTTCAGTGGATTGGCCTGTTGAGAAAGAATGCGTTACGCAAAGTATATTTGAAAGGGTCCAAATTTGAGTTAGTCTATTGTTAACGTTCATCGTCTGACCTAAGGTTATCGCCCTTCAAATGTAGGTCGTCCCACGCAATATACGAGACTTGGCAACGTAACCAGACCTTTATATAAGCTCGCATTACAATTAATGATTCATAGCTCCGTAAAACAGCTAAATCACGGTATGTAATTATTCTCTTTTTCCGCCCACTGGAAACCTGGGATTATTGTATTTACCTATATACCAAATGAAACCCTAATTTAGAAATAGAACACGTTTATGGAGATATAGGACCGTAGCTCGAGATATGGGCTATAGCTATGAGCGCAAAGGCCTGTGCTACACAGTGGGCTGTTATAGGCTTATGATGATAGGGTATTTACTTAACGTGAACCCCGTCGTGGGCAAATTCAAAATTTGCCCAATCCGTGCCTCATAACGAACCGCAAAAAATTGGCGGTTCGTTTATGAGGCACGGATGGCGAATGTACCTTTATATATACAGAATATCATTGGTCGTACCTACCTAGACGATTCAGTACAAAGTCTACCACGTAGTATATCTTGTACACTAAACAACATTACTACGCATTATGTTGTAAGTACCCATTTCAGCTGCATAATTACGAAGAGCCATACGTCGTATGCGACGCAATACCGTATCGCGAGAACAATAGTTCTCCCATATTTCGGATTAATACGGGCGGAGGGTTGAGTACGGTAGCCGCACTTGCACGTTTACCAGGAACGAGTTCAATGACCTTGGGTTTTTGAAGTGGAACATCCTTCTTGGTCTAGGGATCTAAGAGTCGAGTTTTTTCTGCTTGATCCGTAATTTGTTTTTTTAAAAGGGAAAAGGTATGGGAAAAAGTATGTAAATGTCTTATAAATGTAAACCTATAAAATGTGTAATTGTTTTTCTTTCTTTCTTAATTTTATAGTAAACTTTAACATATTTTTAATTAAACGAGGCACAAACTTTATGAAACATTTATGCATTTTATACAATACAATATATTATGATATCCGAATATTCCATGAAATCATGGTAACACCACTTGGCGGCAACCTCAAAATTACAAGGGGTCTTCGTATTGAGTTCCCTGAGGCTGGATTGCGACTTTCCTTTCACCTGATATTAATTTCAACTCTATTTCACTGCACAATAAAGTTTAATTCCTAAGTAATGAAATAAGCATTATATTTATTATTATTGTTACTATATTGTATGAATGGAATCTTTACAACTTGGAAACCTTCAAAGTTTGATATAAGGGTTTTCGTGGTATTGATTTAACTGCAAGGCGTTGACTGTTTTTCTTCACGTACCATAAGGTGAGCGAACTGACCAACCCAATCACTTTGTAATAATAAAAAAACTATTTGTAAGGAGGCCCTAAGTCTAGAATGTTTTGAGCCTTATTATTGAACTAGCAACCCTACCCGGCCGCACAGGTGCAATGCTGATACAAGGCACTCCCTCGGCGCCGTTACGGCAGCCAGTGCCGCCGCAAACCTCACTATTTAAAGGTGTTATTATACATATAAACCTTCTTCTTCAATCATTCTATCTATAAAAAAAAACGAATCATAATCCGTTACGGTTTAAAGATATAAGCGTACATAGGGATATAGGGACAGGAAAAGCCACTTTGTTTTATACTATGTAGTGCAGTGGCGTTCACAGAGATTATGAGTAGGGTATGCAAAGTGAGTGAAACTAATCGTAAAAACATAAAATAATTTACATTGTTGTCAAATTGAGTGCTGTTGATCGCAGTAGATCGCCTTTGGTTTTAATTCTGTTGAAGAAAATAGGCGAACAAGTGGAATACTTTAATACGTTGGCGATTTTCCAGTTTGTCTGCACGCACAGGGTATGCAATGCTTATTTGCATATATGGAGTGCACGCCACTGATGTAGTGATACTGTATTGTGGTCTGAAAACAACACGTGAAGTAATTTTGTGATTAAATTAAGACATCTAAAGTCCTTTAAGTTAATTTTGGTCAAAACTATCTCGTTAAAGCCGTGTCATTTAATTTGCTCGGCTTATATATAAAGGAGCTTTCCTAATTAGTCGAGTGAATAATTTGTCCACGCTTTGGGTTTAAAGGTTAAACAGTGACCGTTTACTTAAATAATTATGTAATCATTCTAAAATTATATATAAATTGAGATTTTTCTTTAAATTAAAGTATAAAATATTTCTTTTCTTATCACGCATTGCTTTTGAAAATTATGAAGATGGTAAATTATGTTGAATATGATGGAAGGGTACATATCTGATATTATAGATAACCTTTAGTATTCATAAAAAAGATATAAAAAGACAAACATTTATTAGCAGATATATAAAGCATTTGACTAAATATTAAAACAAGGGGATGACCGCCCTTCATCATTTGAACCCACGGCCCGCGGACCACACAGCGCTCTATGCTCAACTCTTAGGCCCGTATTCTAAAACGAGACTCAAGCATTAATCTTTAAATAGAGATTGAAAGGGATGCCGCCATTTATCGTATACAGCGCTAAAATAAAAAATAAAATAAAATACTAATTAACGTTGAATCTCGTTCTAGAAAACAGGCCTTAGACCACTAGGCCCGAGGACCGTAGATTAAAACAAAACTTTTCAGTTGTAAATTAGTTTTTAACGATGTACTTATTTTCTGTTTCAGATTCAATCAGGAGGCAAGTGCTGGTATGTTATTTAAGTATATCAAAACCATGGATAAAACACTGTCACAGTTCGACATAATAAAACACTCGTAACGCAATTCGAAAATAAATTAAACACAATAACATTCTCGAACGGTAATCGGAACACAATCTGGAGCTGTTGGTGACGTGGCGAACACTCATTGGCTAATACGTCCCTCGGCGGACGGCCATTGGTCGAATCTGTCGGCACTTGACATGATTGGTTGTTGGGTTTCGAATTCACGCTCGGAATTAAGTCGTGGCGAATTTCAGTGGACGTAAAATGGACGATAAAAATCTCGGGTTTATTATTTGCAGAATGTTTGTGGAAGGAGATCGTACTATGAGAATGATTTTGGGTTAATATTAATAACCGCGATCGTGGTGTGTGAGAAATGAAGGCGCGCGGTAGAGCACCAATTCGTTGGACGGACCAAGTGAAGAACTCTAAATGACCCACTTCAAGAATGTACGAGGGAAGCTTCGGTGCGAGAAGAATGGTGAGAAACAGTAAGGCTTGCTACCACCCCTGGTATGACGACCACGACCCCTCTGCCAAGAGTGTAGCCACAAAGAAGAAGATTTTTTTTTTTATAACATAGGGAGGCAAACGAGCATGCGGTTCACCTGATGGAAAGTGTCACCGCCACCCATGGACATTTGCAACAGCTGAGGTCGCAGGGATGCGCTGCCGGCCCTTTATATAAGAAAACCTCTCTTTTGAAAGATGCCAGTCATATCGTTCCGGAAACGTTTCCGATGGCAACTGATTCCACAAATTAATCGTACGCGGCAGAAAATGTCTATCAAAACGAACTGTAGAAGATCTCCAAGTATCCAGATGGTGTGGGTGAAATCTGGAATTCTGCCTCGAAGTGCGTGAGTGGAATTCAGCCGCAGGAACAAGCCCAAATAACTCGTCAGAATACTCCCCATGATATATGCGGTAGAGGATACAGAGCGAAGCCACATCTCTTCGCAAACCCAAAGGATCAAGCCGATCGGAAAGATCCTGATCATTGATAATTCTAGCCGCTCTTCTCTGAATGCGGTCAAGTGGAAGAAGAAGATTTCTACATTCGATACTATCGAAAGCCCAAATTGTATAAAAAAGCCGGCTCATTCGTGCCGCAGTATGATTTTCTCTCACTTCAAAATAATACATCATATCATCTGTGTATATCATCCCACTGCAGGGACAGATCTTTCTGCATCCCTATGCATTGGGCCCGCGTAGTGGTTACAGTCTAACTACCTAGTTAGACTGTAACCACTACGCGGGCCCAATGTGGATTGGTGGATGTTAAAGACTGCTATCCTGAGATTGTAGCCTGGATTTACATGTCCTCGGAAGCACGGAATTATGCTTTTCGAACAATTAAGTAATTCAGCCTGCGTTGTCTAATCCAATTTGGGAAACTAGCATTAAGTGACTTTCGACTTTCACTGCTCCCAAATCATGCAGCGATGCAAACCAACGTTCGTCTGGTTTGCATCGCTCATCAGACCAGCAATAGATCATCAGGCCACTGAGGCAGGCAGCTCTTTGATCGCCAAAGACGTCTTAAAGCATTACAAACAATAAACACATTAATTGTGGCCGCATTCCTGGCAGTCAATGAGCTAATAAAGATTTATATTCTGTCTTTTTTTATGCCATAAGTGAACGGGACGGTCAGCGCGCTCACTTGAAGGTAAGTGATACGCCAGAATATGACAGATACAGCGAAGTATGACAGGAGGAAACTAACAGTATAGTAGGTAGTCATTGTTTTTCCGTGAAGACTGCTCTGTGCCCGTCACCCGATATAGCAGTGTAAGGCGTATACACGGTAAAATTTACCGCTACAGTGCCCTCATCCCGAAATACATAAGTGCAAAACACACCTATTTTACGGGACGATATCTGGCACTGCGGTGGTACCTATCTAGACGACTCAGTACCGTGTCTACTACTTAGACTTTTCATGGCTTTTTAAAAAGTAAGTTTCATTACATTAATGAACATACACGCTAAAATTTTAGGTAGGTACAACATTATGTAGTAAGATCAAAATACCGAACACGCGCTTCAAGCGTACGGTGGTTCGCGACCATCTTCAATGCCCTCACCGATTGAATCCCGCTTAGTTTCCCTAGCCCTTCACAGCGAATGCCTTGAATAGGGTGACCAGCTTACAGTTAAAAAGCACATAAATAAACATTGAACTTTTCGGTATCTTGTTCTATTGTATTTTGACTAGGGATAACTGGATCTATGTGGACTGGAATAACATATTAAAGAACTGTCTCCACGCCCATTTTTATATTGTAATTTGAAGACAACTTTGAGCGAATAAGAAGCGAAGGTAGATTAATGAATGTTATTTAGTGAACAGGCTGCTCGCAGCTTATAATCAGGTTTGATGGCGGGCAAATTTATAATATAAAAAAACACAAGGGTTTTAAAAATAATGAAATTTTTTACAATGTTTTTTTTTATCTACTCTTTGCGGTATTACATTATTTCGTCAAGGAATCCTTTTTTTATTCTTTTTACTTATTTACGTTTACGTTATGTACATGTACCAACGCTATCTATTTTGTAATGCATCTTTTAATTCGTCAGTTTAACTTCCCTTTTCTTGCGTTAAAATTAAAACCATAGAAAATAAAAATGTCCTTTTCGATCAATAAAGGCTGGTGTCCCTACCCCGACCCTATACAATGGTAGCTCAAAGCCACCCCTCGGAGTCGCTGAGAGCCCCTACCTGCCTTTGTTTAAGCACACCTCTCCTTGACTGCATGGATCGAATTTATAAATAGATTTTGTAACATGCATCTACGTTGTAATGTTGCGTTTTATAAACATTTCCTAAAAATAAAATTATTGGTCATACAATGCCACCAAACTCTAATTTCAGCAACGAGTTTGCTTGTGCTATGCATACGAAACTAGATATAAACACGCGTATATTTTTTGGGGCTATTCATAGGGGGGAAATGCCCCGAATCACCACGCTGGACAGGCCGCAGACGCAGTATTAACCAGTAGGCAAACAGGAGTACTGCTCTCCATCTGGTATATCATCCTCTTACGACACCCTCGGTAGAGTAGGACGTCTGACGTCACGGCCACAAGTCGCAGAATTGATGGCCATTGGAGCAGTAAAACTTTTGAGTGGAGACCGCGTCTTGGCAAAAGTATCGAAGGACGCCCGGACCGATGGGTAGGTGAAATTCTAAAGGTTGCTGAAGAAGGCTGCATGAGAAAAGGGTAGTACCGGGGTATCCCGCGCAAAATTGGGAAGACCTTTTTCAGGCGGTATGCGGGGTTAAGAGAGTTAAAAATAAATAGTACCACCGACAGCCATGCTAGCTCCAATTTAAGCAAGGAATTGTTCTTTGGGTTCTTATACCACCAAAAACATTCAAAATTCAAAAAAAAAAATTCGGTTCGCAACGGTCGTAGAAGTCATGCGAATATTTAGTTTCTCTTCTGCAGTAAGTAACAAGACAGCCAAGCCACTACTGATATGTAGAATTTGTTTAAGTCAGGTTCGGTCGAGTTAGAGCATGTAGGTTCAGAAAAAAAAAATAGATTCAGAAGCCTGGCTCTACAATGAGATCCTGGTGGTAGTGCCCTTGCGCTTTGCTTGGCTTGGAACATTGGAAATAGATATGGGAGTTTAAGCTGACCATCTTACGATAGTAGCAGGTGCAGGTTTAGATCCCGCCACGTACCAATGTGTTTTCGAATTGTCGAAATTGTACGTTTATCCGACGCTCTTACGGTGAAGAAAAACAACGTCACGAAATCTGCGCATGCCTACGAAGAAATTCAAAGGTCGGCGAATCCGCTCTTTACCCGCTTGGACACCTAAGGCCCATACACCCTTTACAGGTAGGCTCGTGCTCCTCGGTGCGGACGTATAATGAGCTGAGATGATGACTCACTTTTAACTTATATTTAGTATCACCCTGTATAGGCATTCGTCGCACGCAAACTGTACATTTTCTGTTAAGGCGTGCCAGCTATGCAAAAGCTTACAAGTAGGGCTGTCAAACGTGTATATTTTACTATTACGATAGCCATAAAACGTCCACTAAATGGTGTGTTGTTCTTTAAAATATTGCCTATTGATAGTAATTATATTTTTTCGAATATAATCCGTAAGAGAACTAAAGTTACCGACATAGCCCGCCGGATCAGCAAGTTGAAGTGGCAGTGGGCTGGTCACGTATGTCGCAGAACCGATGGCCGTTGGAGCAGACGAGTTCTGGAGTAGAGACCGCGTCTCGGCAAGCGTAGCGTAGGACGCCCTCCGGCCCGATGGACCGACGACTTGCGAAAGGTCGCTGGTGGAGGCTGGATGAGGAAAGCGGAGGACCGGGATATCTGGCGCGAAATGGGGGAGACCTATGTCTAGCAGTGGACTGCGATAGGCTGAATAGGACATATTTTTTCAGTTCAATTCGGTTGATGATCGTACAAATCAAGCAAAAATATATATAAGCACTATTTTTTGCAAATACAAATCACGGGATCACGGGTTGTTGTACAATGTGAAGTAAAGCAAATATATATGGTATTTCGGGCTCGGAGAAATCCCTTGGAGGTCATACCAGTCGTCAATCTAAACTGTTGTCCACTAAAGATAGTTGACAAGTTTAGATATCTTGGGTACTTTGTTACTTCAAGTAATTAAATCTGCATTTAATTTTTTTTACATTATTCTGTATATTATTTTAATTTATTCAATTTTGATTATATGTTATTTATCATTATGTGTAAATTATTAATGTAACTTTATAATTTTATAATATGTGATCCATGATGATTGAAAATAAACTTATTTTTATTATTATGTACAGGACTGCGCAAAGTGGCATTCCGTCATCTCTGCCTAACCCTCTTGGGACCAAGGCCTGAGCTTTATTTATTTATTTTATCTGTGCCAACCCTCGCCACCACAAATCGTACGCCTTGGCTTCGTTCCCGAGTTTAATTCAAATATACACAAGAGCTTAGCATCCAAGCGAGGCTTCCCAGTGCCCTGTTTAAACAGTTGCATTAATAATAGTGCACGCCGGTATTAGAAACAAAGAGAGCATGAAGAAGTGTGTAGTTAGGTTAATAAATGAGAATATCTATAAGTTTTTAATGTGATATATTTTATCATGTACGTTTATCGAATGCTCTTACAGTGGAGCAAACCTGCGCACCCCTGCGAGGAGGCTCAAGGGTTGTGCGTGAAGTCATCAGTTCATTACATGATTCCACCGAGGGGCACGAGCCTACCCGTATAGCGTGTATAGGCCTTAGTCGTCCACGCGGGCCCAGTGCAGATTTGCCGACTTCACGCACAACCTTTGAATCTCTTCGCAGTCGTGCGCAGGTTTCTTCACGATGGTTTCCTTAACCGTAAGAGCGTCGGATATCGTACATATAATTTCGAAAATTCGAAAAGACATTGTACCCTAGATATGAAGGCACCAGTCCACACCAATGAGCCACCGACGCTCTTTGATATCTAGCCATAGTCGTAAATAACTTTGACTGAGTTTTGACAATCCCAAGATGATCCCGCTTGGCTCAAATGTAGTGAACGCTATTTTTTGACATCTAATTTACGTTTTTGTGATAATATATTATAATAAATATTGTCAGAAAATACTAAAGTTGTCGTTTTATCAATTTCATTTCAAATGTTTTGTCTCGTAAAATATAACCTAAGAACGATTTAGTCTAGCAAGCGGCAACTACGAGTTGCTACGACGGATCTATTACTACGGTGTGCTACGAGCGCTACAGAATACGTAGACGAATTCGTGCAAATAATTTTTACGCTCCGTCAAATGCGTATACAAAACGATACGTGAAAATAGGGAAAATAACGAAACGCAAACTATTGAATATCGCAAATCACATTGAGCGTTTCGCTCGTTTTTCCTATACTCGGTTAGGATTACCTTTTTTAATATTTTGGGAAGAAGTGGGAAAGACATTTAACATACTCGTACAGGACATTACTATACATTTATTAAATATCACAATTCACAGTGATCTTTTCGTTCGTTTCTCCTATACTTGCTTTAGATTACTTATTTCTTTCTTGTTTGAAGAAGTAGAAAAGAGATGTAACTAACATTAGCAGATATAATATATTAGAAAGAAAGAAAGAAAAAACATTTATTGGCCACAATAAATGTTTTTATACGCCTTTGCCGACGATACGGTTTTAATTTTTCGAGTAGAAACGTGGTCTCATATAAAGGAGTCGGCTGAAAAGGGACTTGTCACTGTAATGAGATGGCTTGATGACAATCTCTTACTATCAATGTACCAAAAACGAAATATGTATGTTTCAGAATTTCCAAAGTAAAGCGTCCACCCTCTGACTTCATCATAAGGGCGCATGCCCTTCATTGCCTGAAAGATGGTAAACTGGATCCCCTTTGCCATTGCCCTGTTCTTGCCCATGTTGAATCTCACAAGTATTTAGGTATATTGATAGACCACAGCTTAAACTGGAAACCTCATATAACAGCACTCAGCAAAAGGATCCGCAAACTTCTCCACATTTTTAGAAACCTCCGTGAATGTGCGGATTCTAATCTCACTACAAAAAATTTATTTTGCGCTCTGTCAGTCTCTCATAACATATTGCATACCTGTATGGGGGGGAGCAGCTGCATCACATCTATTGGAGCTGGAAAGAGCGCAAAGGGCCGTAATCAAAGTAATGTTACGGAAACCCAGGAAACATCCAACTGATCCTCTTTATAAGGAAGCCAATGTCCTAACAGTCAGACAATTATTTATTTTGCAATCAGTACTTCGCTATCATATCACTACAGTGCCTCCTCCTCCTTCTCAGGATAAGAGAAGAAAAGAACATACTGATTTACCCTCATATAAGACCACATTTGCTCAAAGACAGCAATCTTATACTGCACCTTTTCTGCACAGGTACTTCAATAGTTCCAATAATATAATCCGCATGAGTAGAACGCACCTGAAATCAACACTAAAGACATATTTAACGGCTCTTGGTTATCATGCAACGGAGAAAATTCTTAAAGTTAATTTTTAGCCACTAGATAACTATAACTAAATGACGTACGCACAGATCATAACATTGACAACTTTACCTTCCACAACTCACTAATGGACTACACACCTGGTTTTCAACACATCGCACTTAATTCAACATCAGATATTACAATAAATATAGATAACATGCAACCATTCATTCTCACCTCACATTTAGTACAAATAAATAAGTAAAGTCGGCTACTACACCAAGGGTTCCGGGTTCGTTCCCCGTGCAGTGCAAACATTTGTGTGCATGAACATGTCTGTTTGGCGTGGGAGTTTTCTATGCGTAATATGTACGTATTTACAAAAAACCTACATAAGTTTGTTTATCTGTTGTTTATTTATACACATTAATTTATTTTTGGCTTTCCTACGTATTGAAATAATAACATAACAACCTAAATTCAGATACTGCAGAAGCAAAAAGCATGTGGGATGGTAATTTTAATTGCACGATAATGGTCCGAAACCTATAAATTGTACCACATGCTACCTTGAAAGTAAACACAATGTCCGCCTAGCGAATGTTGCTTGCTTTGAAAACACGGTGGGTTAGATAGGTAACCTACCGTGTTTTCAAAATACCCTACAATGTGTTTTTATTTTTGTTGTGTAGATGTACTTATTTTATACACAATATATTTTAATTATGAATGCTACGATATTATTCTTAAAAAGGATCACTGTAAGAGGTGGAGGGTTGATAACCTGAAATACAGGAGTCATCCTAGTCCGGGTGTCAACCCACCATAAGTATTTTATTTACTGTGTTGTAATTTATGTTTGTAAGCTTGTGATTTATGGTGAGAAATAAACTTATTATTATTATTATTAATGAACACAAGTAATGAATATAAACAAGAAAACTTACAAATAAACATACAACAGAACCCAGTGGCCAATCAGGTACAAGCCTCAGCAAACGTTGCAGTAGTTTTAACCCACTGCAGCACTGATATTCTGGCTGTACCTGTGGCGAGTGAGTGGGACAGATGAAAATAAGTAAACAATAATACAAAGTCAACATAAAAAAAATAACATCATATACTTAAAAATAACAGAATAACCATAATATACATTTAAATAAAAGAAAGAAAACATTCACAACAAAAAAAAAAACAAAAAAGACAATGGGAAAGATAAAAAAACTTAGATGGGGGGAAGGAAACAGCTCTATTCCACCTGACAGAAATTAATATTAGTATCATATAATAATAATTATTATAGTATCAATATAATAATTATTGAATTTCTAGTCATCCTCATCATTCTACAACAATGCTCTGTTTCCAAATTGCACAAATAATGGTAAGATTGAATTGTTGCCCATGATTCGGGCCAAATGCGGATAGATAGGTGTAAACTACTATCATACTGTCACTAAAGTCCGTCTTTTACAGGTTGCAATTCGAAAAGTGTGCGTTGGAATTGCACAATTTGATTCCTTTAGCACCATTTTTCTTTCGGACAAATCGCCGTAGGGTTCCTACCACTCCTTGTTTCGATATCTATGTATTTATTCGTACAAATAATTTCGGTTCTTGCATAGGTTACTATTGGAAAACCTGAACATGTACCATCTTATTCATGTTATGTGTTACGCTGTAAAGAATCTGAATTTGAATTAAAAATTCAGTATTCCGGATCGAC
>PQWD01010262.1:37006-63707 GCA_019425675.1 Leucinodes orbonalis
GAGATAACACGTATACTATCTAGATCGGGTAAGCACAAATTAGCCAAGTAGCGTATCGTTTGTATGAAATACAGCTTTGCGGATATTTCTTTTAACAACTTGTAGCTTGAAACATTGTAGCTGAATTCGACAGTTAATATGATATTATATTGCATAATTTCAGATTGTCGGTGGTTCCTTTGGTGTGGACTGTTGCCTTCCGATGTGAAGGATGTAGGTACAAATCCCGCCACGTATCAATGCCTTTTCGAATGTCGAATAGTAAATTGCAGTATGGTATAACCGAAAATAATACAATTGTCACCAACCATACTCTCCTCGCGGGTTCCGTTAAAGGCAGGCTAGAGAGAAAACAATTTGCAAAGAACGTAAGTGCTTTCTTGTTCAACCTACCCTTTTATAGAACCTGTTTTCTCGAAATAGATCATATGGTTCAACGCGATATTGAAAACTTTGCTAGTTAATATATTAATGTTCGCAATAACATGGATCTCATTAAAAGTTTTAGAATTTTCGTGTTATGTACATATTTTCAGGAAATCCTTTGATTGCTACAATAATAATTAAAGTTTACCAATTTCCCCTTTCACCTTAAGGTAAGCTTAGGATTTACTAAGATTATAAACCTTACAATTTAACTTTGTAGCCTTTATTAACTACGTAATAAAATTTATGATTTTGAATTTTGTTTATTACAGTTTACAAAAAGGGTCCACTTATTACCTCAATGCTTTTACCCTACAAGAAACAAGGCAATTATTATTTAAATTTATTACACTACAGTTCCGTTATCGCTCTCCCGACTAATTAATAGACAAGAAAAAAAATAATGCTATTAGTATTAAGTGTCAAATTTCGCGCCAAAAGCGCAAATCGCCCGCTCGTTGACAGCTGTAATTACGCGCCATTCACGATTTACTGCGGCGCGTGCGCCAAAGCGCTGATTGGCTGTAAATCCGAGCGGGGTGCGCTGATTGGCTGATTTCTTTTGTTGTGGCGTCGCGGCGGTTTTCGGATTTTGTTTAGTTCTAATTAAAATGACGCCTCGGCATTTAAGTTTCGATCCTTAACTAACATTTTGTAGAGTTTCATGAATATTAAAATTGTCTTTTTTTTTCAAACGAAAGAGGTCTATTTAAGAAATAACCTTTTTTATAGTCTAAACTTTATGAATATAATTAAAGCTTAAGTTTACTTACTTTTTTATGGATATTCGTAAACAGTACATAAATTCGCTCAGGCACGATACCTACATCACATAGTCTCATTAAGATTTCGTAAACCTTTGAGAGAACATAGAAACTGAAAACCCAATTACGTATTGTCACACGGATTTTTTGTAATCTTCAACATATATTTTTTAAAATGAATGTACATTTTTTTACAACAATATTTTGCGATCTCAAGCCAAGTCATCATCATCATTGGCCCATTGCGGATTGGGCGACTCCACGCAAAACCCTTGCACAAGACTGCGCAGGTTTCCTCAAGATGTTTTCTTTCACCGTAATAGCGTAGGATAAACGTATATTTCGAAAATTCGGAAATACACTTATTAGTGGCGGGATTTGAACCTGCACCCTCCAGTAACATCCCCAAAATCCCAAACAAAACCATTTTCTCATTCAAACTCTACCTCAAACTAAGTAGACTCTAGATTTTATTCTCCCTCAATAATTCTGTAAGGCTACAAACTAATGATCCTGCGTTCCTATCCAGGCCCCAAACTATTAGTTATTCAACAAATACTCGCCGGGTTCCAAGTTAATATCGGCTGCGTGACTGGCGATTAAGCTTGACGTATGTAGCGCTTGACGTAGGTTAGACACACCGATTGACTACAACTTTGAATCTTCACGAGATCAATCAATATGCCATAAGCACTTGGGTTTGATAACAAGTTCGCAAATCATTGTGAGGGCTCGATGAGCGTCGGTGGCTCATTGGTGTGGACTGTTGCCTTCTGATCTGGAAGGTGCAGTTTAAATACTGTCGTGTACTAATATCGTTCGAATTTTCGAAATTACATGTACGGTTATCGTACGCTTTTATGGTGAAGTAACCTAAATTTATGACCTAATTGTATGGTATGTAGTATGGTGGAGTCATGAAGAAACATGCGTACACCTACAAATAAAACATCCTAAACATTAGCCTACACGTATAACGGCCCGTTGTAGGGCACAGGCATTCCCACACATCATAGCATTGTGTTTTTATGAGCTTTTAAAACTATACCACCATGCCCTGTGTTTATAGATCCATATGAAGTGAATGGATCTGCTTGAGTAACTAGAACTGGGTTATGTAAACCTCATCTGCGGTGTCGACTGATGACAAAATGAGGGCAACTAGCAACACTTTAATTCAGAACTGTCTGTGAAATGTAAGGTAAGCTAAGGGACCGTCTTCTAAATAGGTCGTATGCTCGATCATCATTATCACCAGTCTATTACATACCAATGCTTCCCACAAAACTATGGGGAGTTTTGGCCGTAATTCACCACATCCCTAAAATGTTACTAGGTTTTAGACTCGGTACTGAGTCGTCTAGGTAGGCACCTTCGCAGTGCCAGTTATCGTCCCGTGAAATATACGAGTTTTGCACTTCCGTGTTTCGAGATGAGGGCACTGTAGATAGTAAAATTACCGGGTATAAGTGACCTAACATCTGTCATCTCGGGTGACGGGCGCAGAGCAGTGTTGACGGATAATAATGACTACCTTCTGTTTCTTATTGTTTTCTTTTAACACAGCATCTGTCATGGTCAGGCGTGATGCTAGCCACCTGGTCAAAAAAAGTTAATTTAAATGCTATAGATTTTATGTAGGTATAGACAAAAACATGAGTAGATAGTGAGTAGCTACAGAATACAATATGGCCGACATATAGGTTGTCGTGCGTCAGATTGTATAAACAAACGGTGTGTGGATGCCAGGTAAACTATTTGGGTCATTCTAAGTGTGTTAACATCGATATTCTAACCCTTCGATTGGGCAGTTTGGTTTGCGTTCATTATATGGCTATAATTGATGATAAAAGAGATAAGAAACTCATTAAGATATCTTTACTTAAATTATAAATGGGATGCCTCATTTACTTTGAAAAATTTCCCACAGCGTACAACGAGATTCATGTACTAACTAGTTCAAAATACTCGTACCTCGATGAGAGCGTCTAAAATAGGGGATAAAATTTATTATAATGTCAAATCCGGTACTTGACACCACTAATCGTCGACATGCTTTTAATGAACTGTCAAATTTATTTATTTATTCAATAACAATGTTCATTGTGTTTGAAATTACAATACAAATATATACCCAACAACAATTCAATGCAATACAATAAATTCAATTAGACAGTACATAAACACAAACATTATTTTAATTGATCCATATAATTTTAATGTATTTATTGTAATTATAATTATTATTCCATTATTAAATTAAAAAATATTATTACAATTCATCAATACTGTAGAAGCACCCCTCTAGCAAAAAATTCTTAAGTTTATGTTTAAAAGAAATGTCATAGACCACACTTTTCAGTTCCAGCGGAAGTTTGTTAAACAAAACAAAAGAGGAATGTTTCCATATATTTTGTATAAGATGAGTGATATGTGACGGCATTGCTCACTATCATCAATGGACCTCATATTTATTGGTTCCAATGTATTTAAAAATACAAAATTGCAAATAAACAAAAACGATCAATGCAACGACACATAAAAAGGTGCGCTTTTATAAAAATATGGTTTGTTATGTTATTGCGGGTGGTGAAAATACCGAATTGAACGCGCGTTAAAGCAAGTTATTAAAATACACAACAATGGATTGAATTTTCCTTGGGGAGACCGTGTAAAGATTGATTGTGAATGCCATTAGCGGACACAGTACAACGTCCTTATTAAATAACCGTGTAGGTAATGCGTTCCGGATTAAAAGGTCTATCATTCGATACATCCAATCGCTTCTTATTCTTTTAGATATGGCTATAAGCGTGTTCCCACGATTCTACCAATGTCACATGTTTAGCTATTTTATCCAAACGCTTTTTTCGTTATACCACACTGACAACTCTTTTACTATACGAAATGTTATCATATAACATGTAAGTATGAAAGAAAACTGTAATTATTCATCATCTCATTAAACGTCCCACCGAGAGGCACGAACCTACCCGTATAGGGTGTATTGCCTAGTCGCCATGCGACCAGTGCGGATTGGCCGACTTCACGCACAACCTTTGAATTTCTTTGCAAGGGTGCGTTTCCTCACGATGTTTTCCTACATCGTAAGGGTGTCGAATAAACGTTTGTTTATTATTTCGAAAATTCGAAAATATATTGGCATGTGCGGGATTCAAAGCTGCACTCTCCAAATAGGCACAGTCCACCAATGCACCACAGACGCTATCATCAAAGTATAAATTTAATAAATTTTCAGATTTTAAAATTAATTAATATATATTTTTTTAAATTGATGATAGATAAGTTTCTAGTAAAGAATTAATATAATAAAAAAGTATACATATAAATTGAGTTGAGTTGTGCTTCATAAAGATTTATGAATTTTCCATGGATGATATTCCATTTATATTTTCTTCTAGCCCGTAGATGAGTTAATGCCGAAGTAACGTTAATAAATAAACACTAGAGAAGTAGGAGGTCCATAACTTTGGCGTGGTTTATTCGTTCAGCTTCTGGCATAGCGTTTTACTGTTTAGTATGCAGATTATAAACCATACGGAGCCAGCTGGATATGCTGACAGTAGGGTGTCAAATATCTGTGGATATACTGGGAAAACATCGTAATAGTTTAATAAGGATTGGTCTGCGTTAAAGTGATTAGGGAGGCCTTCGCTCAGCGGTATACAAGGCTACAATAATATTGATGATACTGACAAGATGCAGAAATGTATAATTGTATTTTAACAAATTGGTTACGTTAAACTGGGTGCGGGTGTACTTAAGTAAGTTCGAAAGATTCTTGCAGGTCATATAAAGAAAGACGAATGAAATTATCTAGGTGTCCAAGCTGAATGGACGCTATTCTCTCAAGTATGCATTTGGTTACTTAGCACTCTGCAAGGTCCAAAGCTCAGGTTTAAGTCTCAATGTGAGACGTCCTATAACTTATTTGTATAAACTTTTTTAGGCTGTGACCTATCTACGCTCGCCACTTGCCTAGTAAAGCTATATAGGCTGTCTGCGGATTACAAGAAAATTTCCATGTTAAAAAAAAGATGTTGGTTTGACTGCTTATACTAATTGTTTTATTATTATTGGCATTTTTATACGGATAGTTGGCAATATTAACATCAATGTGTGTAATATTTGAAACGCTCATCTGCTAGAGGTGGGTGCTAATAACTACAACACAGTCCTAGACTACTGTATCTGTTAACGCTTTTGAATTTTCGTGTGTAATATAAATTGTGTTTCAAATAAATAAAAACAAAAAAATGTTTTTACTTATATATATAAATATTTATCAGGACTTATCCTGACAAATATAAAATCACAGTAACCCTACATATCCCCACAGAGCGCGCATCTCTCCTCTAATAATACGTGTTGAAAGCTCTGAAGATAGAATTAGTTGGGAAAACATTTCTAGCATAAATCAGGTTTCCTGTGCTTTATTAGTTTACTTAACTTTTATAGAGTAGTTTTAGAATTTATTACAATGCCATAATACTTTAACAAGCCTGAGATAGTCTGTTTTGGACTGTGCCTTTTCATCGATAGTAAAGGTTTTTGCCAAAATGTTCATGCATGGCACTTCTGAGAGCCATCTGCGCTCGCCAATTGTCCGGTGAAGCTGGCGGCCAATAGCGATAAGTCATTCCTAGGAAAAAAGTTTGGCAGTTGGAGTAGTGATAGTAAGACTATTATTAGATGTAATGATTGAACTCAAAATGACCTTATTCAATGAAGCCTTCACTTCAGTGGTAGACTCGGTACTGAGTCTCTAGGTATGTACCACCGCAGTGCCAGTTATCGCCCCGTGAAATAGGAGTGTACTGCACATCTGTGTTTCGGGGAGGGCACTGTAGCTAGTTAAATTACCGGGTATAAGACGTTATATCTATTGTCTCGGGTGACGGTGCAGTGCGGCGTTGATGGAGACTAATAACTGTCTATCAGTTGTTGTTTTCAGTAATCCGCTCTGTCATGGTAAGCGTATCACTTACCATCGGGTGAGTGTCAAGACACTCCTGTACACTTATTAACATAAAAAGACAAGACTGTGGAAGAGCTCATTAAAAAAAAGCAATTTGTATGATTGCTATCTTTTAAGTATACGAGTAATTTAAGCTTAAAGCACTTGAGTGGCTTCTTCAAAAAGTTATTGAACGCAGGAAACATTCGAGCGACATGTGTACGAATCAAATTACGTAACAAGTCGAAATGCGAGTTATGTCAAACTCAATAAGGCATACATTCGACTGCCGAACCGGCCGTAACTCAGGAAGTATTATAGATTTCTCGGCGCAAGGCTTCTCGACCGTTTCATCCTTCAAATAGAGTCCAAATTCGTCTGGCACTCCTGTTAGGAACTGTCGAAACGGTGACATTCATTGTGTTATTGAAATTGAACCGTGTTACTAAATGAATGAGATGGGATTTATATTGGACTCCTAATGGGGGGTTGACAGGATATTAACTGTCAGCTGGCTGGCGCCATATCCGGGGCCGTGACTACTTCCTATTCCGGCAGCAAATGATTTATGGCATTTCGATGCATTGTCTGTAGTCTGTACGTTGATCTGTGATACTAGTTCGGGGGTCATCTGAGATTTCCAACTGCAAACTGCAATGAAATGTGGGTGTTTATTTTTTGAGGCTTGGTGCGTGGCAGTTTAATATATGCTATGTGGTAAAATCGGTGGCTCATTGGTGTGGACTGTTGCTAATTGGAGGACGCAGGTTCAAATCCAACCACATACCGATTAAATTCCGATTATGTGTACGTTTATCCGACGTTCTTACGGTGCAGGAAAACCTGCACACGCCCACGAAGAGATCAAAGGTTGTGCGTGTAGTCGGCAAATCTGCACACGATCCGCGTGGACGACTGAGGCCTATACACCCTATACGGTAAGCTTGTACCCATCGGTGGGGACGTATAATGAGCTGATGATGATGATTTGTTTACTGCTTCCTTGGTCTTGGTTCTGAGCGTTGACTTTTGATTGCTACAAGCAACAGTCTACACCGTTGGGACACCGACGTTCTATAACACAAATAAAACCGAAATATTTTTCTACCATTATATTATTTACAAAGCCTACCAGTAAACCACCCTAAAGCCTACACTACGACCTCACACTCGATTATGAACATTATAATCAATGGGTCAAAGTTTAAAACAGCATTAAACTTGCCCTGTGAAAAACTGCCACCATGTTAACTTTTATGACGTTTTGAAATGGAATTCGTAGTTGTTGACGCCAAGTTATAATGGCCACCGATCGATGCTTACTGGGTAGGAAAAGTGTTGTGATATTCGTTATGTAGTGGACAGTGATTAAACTTTCTTTTTATGTTGTGTCGTTTTAATGTTTGCATGTATTTTTGCTATGTATATATCTTTTAAGCTAGGCAATATTTTGGGTTTCATCCTGCATGTGCGTGGACTCCTTGTATGCTAATAAGCAGTGCATACCTTGTGCGTCCAGACAACCCGGCAATTGCACACATATTAAATGATATTATTTCGCCCGTTTTCCTGTACTTATTTAAACCATAGACGCTCTGCACTTAATTTGACAAAAATATATATAATTTATTGTTTTTTCGATTAGTGACACTCACTTTGACTTTCACTCCCTACTCATCATCTCCGTGCACGCCATCTGCAATCTCGCCATTAAATGCATGTTCTTCTTGATTGTTATCTGTTTTGTATGTTAATAAATAAAGAAATGGCGACTAAGTAGAAAACTGTTGTCACTACTTCGTTTCTTAAGGGTGAGATTATAATCAGTTAAGGGAATATAACGAAACGCTCTTTACTCGATAGATATAGGATAGACTTGGTACTGAATCTTCTAGGTGGGTACCCCCGCAGTGCCAGATATCGTCATTTAACCTTTTGAACGCCACGGTATAAAACGCATTGCAGTGCCTTGGGGAGCCCCCCTGGACGCCACAGCACAAAATAAAAAAAAAATCCTACGAAAAATATGAAATGGGGCTTTTTGAGAAGTTAAAAAGGGCTAGATTGAGCAACAAAATATATTCTGTACTAAAAATGCTAAAATTATCATGTCATGAAAGCCGTTTTTGTTAGCGCGTCTTAAAAAGTCTTCATGACCGATGAAATAGCAAAAAAGTACTTGGTAGCATGTCGAAAACGTCATATTTTGGTAATATTTTCAAGACAATGAAAAAGGGCTAGATTGCTCTTTTCGGGCTAAATCGTTAAAGAAGGAGTTCACCTATACTAAAAATGCTAGATCTAGCCACGAAAAGGCTAAGGTGGCAACACTGAAAATGTTATCTTTTTTTTATGTGTACAGGATGGTCTGGACGTACAACTAATGGTAAGTGATACGCCAGACCATGACAGAGCGGCATTAAAGAATACCAACAACTGATAGACAGTTATTATTCTCCATCAATGCCACTGCGATTATCACCCGAAACAACAGATGTTAGGTCTCTTATACCCGGTAATTCACTAGCTACAGTGTCCTCATCCCGAAACACAAAAGTGCATAACACTCGTGTTTCACGGGATGATTCTGGCACTGCGGTGGTACCTACTAGACGACTCAATATCGAGTCTACCACCTAGTAAAAATCTAAATAAATAGTTATCTGTAGCATATTTACAGAAAATATTTAGCTGTAGCCGTATACATCAATATACATCAAGACAAATGACAGTGAACACACGTTTACCCATGCATATTGTTTCACATCGTTAATAACGTATTGCGTTAGGTTAATACATCAATGTCTTTTAGCAAGCGAGGTTCGAGGTACGAATACCACAGACATCTGAATATACAATTGGACTGGACAAGCCGCCAAGTTTATAGGCAGTCCCAGTGTCGCAATTTCTTTTCGGTTCTTACCTGTGAAAAGTTATTATATTTCTTGGTAAATTTACTGATTCATTGCGATGATAGCATGTACAATTGCACAGGATGGCATTTTGGGAAAAAACGGTAATTTCTTCTAATATTCGTGCGTCTTGACTCGTCTCACAGAGCGTAAACTGGCAGCCAGTGTATGCTCGTTGAGCTTACATTTGTCGCACTTAAAAACGCGGCTTGCCCCATCTCCTGTATTGGGAAATCTGTGACGAATACCGACAGATATGGATTCTAAATATTTGTAATATTAAATTGAAGAGCTTCAATTTCATGTGTACAAAGAAGTAATTGTGTAAAAAATAATGTTTAGACAACCCATTTGGAGTAATAGTTGAGACATTGGCTACTACACCGTTCCGAGTTCGATCCGGGCAGTACAAACATTCGTGTGCATGAATGTGTCTGTTTGTATTGGTCTGGGTGTTTCTATTTATTACACATGTTCAATGTTCATGTACACGGATACAAACATTCGTGTGCATGAATCTATCTAATCTGTTTGTATTAAGTTTCTATGTAGGAATAAAAAAAATCGTAAATAAGTATGTTTATTCATTGTTTAGTACATATATTACAGGCTTTTGCTTAGAGTGGCGATAGCGCTGTGTGAATGTCAGTGGATATTTCAAAAAATCAAAATTATTTATTCACATTTAAAAATGTATACACTTTATTAATTAAGATCGATGTCACCTTTAAAGCACGTAAGTATATTTATTTTATGTTACTGTTGGGTATTATTGGGTGATTCTTACTTAACTAGCAACTTAGCGCCTTTTTAACTGTATTTCCGACTTCCCTATTCATGTTTAAATAAATTGAAAACTTGTGACGTCGATTGTACATACAAGGCAAATCAAATCTCAAACTACGCTAACTCATAATAAGAATAAGCCGGACAGCGCAAGGGTGAGACCGGGTGTCGACCTCTTTATTAGCAGAAAAACTTGCATTGGCAATATGAAATCCTTGTACAGTCGAGCACATTTGGCGTCTATCTGGCACATGTGTTGCGGGTTTATGTCTTTACCAATCTTTCTATAGTCTTAGTAAAAGTACAGCCACTAACAAAAAGCATATAAAAGTCCAGACAGGCCAGAGAGTATGAGTTTGAATTATTCAGCATAAAATAAAATTGTAAACCCTTGTGGGCAGGTTATAGTGCGACTATTTGATTGGTAATAAGTCCTACCTATTGTAAACCAAAGCGTCAGTGACTCAATGGTGTGGACCGTTGCCTTCCGATGGGGAGGGAGAAGGTTTAAATCCCGCCATGTATCAATCTGATTTCCAATTTTCGAAATTATATATACGTTATCCGACGCTCTTACGGCGAAGGAAACTATCGTGAGGAAACCTGCACACTCCTGTGAAGAGATTCAAAGGTTGTTCGTGAAGTCCAACCCGCACTGAGCCCGCGTGGACGACTAAGGCCTATTCACCCTATACGAGTAGGATCGTGTCCCTCGGTGGAGACGTATGATGAGCTGATGATGAATGAAAATTGTAAACCTATAACTAATTCAAGATATAACTTTATTTTGATTTGTACTATGTAAGTCACACTGTAACACACTGTGATAACAAAAGCTATTATCATTTCCCTTATTCTAAACTCCTAAGTTATTCTCGAGAGCGGACGGCACTTAATTAAAAAGCAATTCTCTGGACGGAGTCTATTTTAGCGAGCACCTGTCTTACAGTGGGAAAAAATATACCCATTTAGGGTTCTCTAAAGTTGGATAATATTGTTACGAGCTGGGGGTTCAGGATAAATTATTGCCAAACACGAAGAAAACACGGTAACACACTTTATTAATTAACCACTATTAATTACACACAACACTAATTACACTTACACTCGTACTAACTAATCAATTAACGCACGCACTAAAATCCGTAATTAACACTGCACACTATAACACAACACTTTCCGCACCCACACGTAATTAACTCTTCACACTGTTATATCACACTCGACGATCCCTTAGATATCGCTGTATCACTCGCTTCTTCCTTGTAGTCGCAGGTATTTCGCTCTTCGTTCGCTCTTGAGTAGAACACAAGACTGCCGGCGCACCGTCGGTCCGCCTTATATACCTGTCCGCCCGCTAAGCTCGAAGCGTCGACGTCATTCTACATAGTTCGCGAATTATCTAGAACATACTAGACTCTTTGCTATTTGACAATTCGCATGTCATACTCTATAGTGGCCTGACGTCACATATTAGCCGCCATATTTAATGTCATTTCAATTACTTCAATTCGTAACAATATTAAATTTATTAAAGGAAACACAAAAAGTTAAAAGGTCACTTTCAGTGCGTTAAGTCTTTAAGATCATATCTCGCCGATCTTGCCTTTTAAATGATCAAATAAATTAAGGAAAGGTTTGTCCAGCGGTGGACACTGTAGTACTATTAAAATACCTAGAGATATGTCTTCAAGGAAATATCAAGAGTCGTAAGTTCCTAAAAAATACCTTAAACCCAGGCAAAATCACATTCTCCCTATTTAATTTATAGCAGCACACAGCTGGAAATAGGTTACACCATTCAAAAAAAAAAATCCTGACAGTCCACTTGTAATGATAAGTAATGATGAACCGTGTAATACCGCAAAGCTTGTTTAAGTGACAGTGGGCCGATCACGTATGTCGTAGAACCTTTGGCCGTTGGAGCAGACGAGTTCTGGAGTGGAGACGACGATGGAGCGTCTTGGCAAGCGTAGCGTTGGACACTCTCCGGAGGCTGAAAGGAGAAAGCGGATTATTTAGTGCCATAATAATATATACTTAATACCCATACTACAAGCTTCACGCTTAACTTGGGGCTAGATGGTGCTGTGTGAATGTCAGTGGATATTTATTTATTTATATGAGGGTAACCTATGTTCAGCTGTGGACTGCAATTGTTATAAAACAAGTACTCAGACGGCGTTATCAAAATAATTATCATTTAATAAATAAATAATTCATATATTAATTTAGAACACGCTTAACCGTTTATTAATGAGGCTCTTTTCACAATAAAAATGCTAATTGGGAACATAATGGAAATAAGGCGTCTTTACCCACAAATGAATATGATAATTGCGATTTTTAGAAATGATTTATCGTTTTCATTTAACTTTGCGGGTGGTGAAAGTAGGGGCACAGTAGACACAGACTGTCTACTATCTGTCTACTGTGGTAGGGAACTCTTTCGGATCCCAGACTATCGTCACGTGTCTCATTATCATTTTAGCCCTGCAGGCCCACCGCGTTATTTTAAAACGAAACGTTTCGATTATTATATGGGTGTAGTTACTATATCCTCCTGATCCTGTAATAGTTGACATTTACGATATTCGGTATTGCCATTTGGTTAAGCTTAAATTTCGTCTGAACTAGCTGTCAAATGATTAGCGCGATATGAAATTGATCAAAAAGTTGTATTTCGGTCCAAGTGTAGTTACGTTATAGCTGTCAAAATTTAGCGCGATCGGCCTGCTGCAGTCCATTTCTGAACTTAATCTCCACCATCGACTTTTAGACTAAAAAAGCGTTATGCTTCGCTTACTAAGACGCGGGTTACTCCAGAATTTGTCTGCTCCAACGGTCACTCTGCGTTAGGTATCCATACCAGCTATGATGATTTCTGTTTGTTGCTGATGGTACGAAATACGGAATACGCAGTAGCAATGAGTGCATTGCCAACCTTTAAAATGTATCGCTCTGATCTCAAGACGCTCTGAAAATTTATTGCTGAACATAGATATCCCCCATTTTGAGTTTTTCGAATCAGACTCCACACGTTTCTTTCGTAGGTTGTCGCTACGTCTATCCAGGCGTCCTATATTACGCTTGCCAAGACTCGGTCTCCGCTCCAGAACTCGTCTTCTCCAATGGACATCGGTTCTGTGGCATGCGTGACCAGCCGACTCCCACTTTAACAGGCTTTTCGGTATTACACGGTACATCGTTACTTATCATTACAAGTGGTCTGCCTGGATAATTATTTTTTTAAATGGGGTTACAAATTTTCAACTGTCAGCTGCTATAAATTAAAAAGAGAGAATGAGCGATCTTGACCAGATTTAGGTAGTTAATGACTAGGCCTGCGAAGCACATAAATGTATTAGGTATATTATTGAAGGCTTATATGAGAATGAAAGAAAACATTTATTTGACCATAAACACAATACATGGGTACGGTGTAAAATAATACAGAAGAGACAATACAATAAACACAGAAAAAATATGTAAGAAAAAAAATGGCAAAAAAAATAATCAAAATAAAAAACAGAAAACAAAAATAAATTTAAAATCCTCCTTCAAATGTTAGTTATCACACAATTAAAACATACAATTAAACAGGCGACCACATAATTCATAAGTACGATTATAAAGTAGGTAGGTAGGTATTTTAAGTCTAAATTCTTTCCCAAAATTTCAAATTGTCATTTCAGTGTATTATGTTTTGAATACGAAATGTAGCGGCGGGTGACTTAAGCGTAGCGGAATACGCGAGCATCCCATGACAAGGAACGTGCGGGAAATTACAGGGTCACCATGATTACCTGCCCGAGGTGTCCATGCTCTAATCGCCTATTTTGTATCAATGTAATACACATTGATTCTTCGATAAATCTACATTTTGATGTTTTATTTATATTTATCCTTGCTATTGTGAACGTGTAAGCATAAGCTAGTTGTAAGGTTAAATCCTCTCCGGCGGCGACTATCATCTTAAGGTACTCTCTCTACAATCTGATGCAGTCTACGTTATGCGCCAGATATCACGGTCCTCCACCTTCCAGTCTCTGTTAGTTCCTATTTGCGATTCCGGTACGTACCGGGATACTTCTCTCCCTAAATATTATACTAGGCTAACCAGCGCCTACTCTATGCCCTAAGCCGAGATTTAGGTCCCATTCTAAGTCACTCGTTGCATTTAATTTTTATACTGAGACACCTTCATACGTCGAAAAAACTGTCTGAAAAAGAGAGTTCCATTGTAATTACCAAATAATAAATTAAGTCCCAATTTGTCCACATTTCCGCAGATTTCATGTTGAACCCACAGCTAACGAGATGAAGATAAAGCGTAAACCCATTACATATTCGTCTCTTGCCTCGGTCGGGTTTGTCAAGCCCTTCTGACAATACACTACCTGTGACAGAGTGCGGTGACCTCCTAGTACATTTGTTGGCACAATTTCGCCATTTCCTTGTAAAGCTGAAGTTTATTCTCTTATTTACGGAAGACTTTGTTAAAGATTAACTCTACAAAATGATATTTAAAAAGAGGATAAATTAAGATACAGTAAAGTTAAAGAAGAGAGTAAAGTTAAATAAGCTCAAAGATGTAGAGTTTACCTCTGTCTCTATCGGTGTGACAGACAAGATTGTATTTCAACTTTTTATACCATTATTATATATTATTTAGGAGACCATGTTAATTCTTTAACGTGAATATTATACCTCATTATCATCATCATCTGATTTTACGTCCCCACCGAGGGGCACGAGTCTACCCGTATATCAATGTATAGGCCTCAGTCGTCCACCCGGGCCCAGTGCCCTCGGTGGGGACGTATATATAATGAGCTTATGATGATAATAAGTACCTAGTGTAACTTAGCCTTAAAATATCGTTTTTCTACGGTTTGGACAATCAGGTGATACAGCCAGCAATGCCCTAACCAAACTGGGAAAATCGCACTTCCACTTTGAACCTACGACCTCCAGATCATGACAAAAAAATATCAGCCAGACTGCGACTAAATTGTAATACAATTCATTTAACTAAATCAAGTTTTAAACAAAGACAATTATTCATTAAATTATATTTTATCTCAAATACTCTTCCATAATTGGTGTTGTTCTAGCACCTGTCACGTCCCACCCCTATTTATTTTACGAAGCTTTTTTAAAGCCACTACAAATAAATTAAAAAGCAATCGACTACCCCCGTTCTGGGCCTTGGATTTATGTTTTGCTTTAATTAAAAAGAGTCTTTGTTTTAAAATTTGAATAAAGTAAATGCGCAGTAACGATTCAATAAAAAGTAAGACCGTATTTAATAAAAAATAACAATAACGAACGAAAACTTTTATTTCTTAAATAAGAGCGTAAAATGTACGTTAGAGTATTTTATTATTTGGTAGGATATTATTATTTAGACTTGGGTTGTGTTGTATATATTATGGAAAATCCGCCATCGCGTAGTACCTAGGCCCTATGTCCACCAGTGGACTGACTAGAGCTGTTACCTCTCAAAGAAAGGTACCAAGAAAGAAATAAACGTTTATTTCTGTGCCAGACAACAAGAACTTATTTTATTTTTGATGACATATTTGGTGTTCTTAGTTGAGAGGTCGACTACTACACCACTACACCAGGGGTTCCGGGTTCGATCCCCGGGCAGTACATACATTTGTGTGCATGAACACGTGTTTTCTAGGTATAATATGTGCGTATTTATAAAAAAAAACTGTATACGTAGTATGTTTATCCGTTGTTTAGTACCTACCCATACTACAGGCTTCACGCTTAACTTGGGGCTAGATATCACTGTGAAAATGTGAGTAGATATTTATTAATTTTATTTAAATCACAGAAAAGTTAAAACCATTCGAATGCCATGGTGATTTAGTAATAGTTAGTATGAAAAATTTAACTTTATTATCATAGGTTACGTTTTCCCGAAACAAAAAACTTGATAAGTATAGCAGCATTTGCTGTTGAGGTTTGTTTCTCTAATACACACTTTTAGCTTAACACATTTAGCACCAGAAATAATAAATTCCCGCATCTGGCAATTCTCGGAAATGAAAAATACCCCGCCAAGAATCCGGGTTCGTGAGAATTGAACTAAAACACCATTATTTATTGGAAATTTTCAAATTCCTTACGGTGGGGCAGCACAGCAAATGAAAAACACATTTATTACTTAATACAATAGTTAAAAATACATTAAAAATCATTAATATTTTAAGTACATTCTCTTCCTTGCACGATTTTTGACCAGTTGTTTTTAGATAGTTTTTTATTTTTATTCAAAGTATTTTCGACCTGTACCTATAAGATAAACTCAAACTAACGCAATGTTCAGCTTATTAAGCTTATTGTGGCTTTTTACTTGGAGTTTCTCTGCGTCGACGTAGAGCCCAAAAAAATATATTTCAATTGACGATTCAAAAGTATCTGTGAAAGATTTATTTCAATAAAGATATTAATTGTCAGTCATTTTTAAACTGAAATTAAAATATTTGTCAAAAGAATCATCAAAATCGGGTCATAAAACTCATAAAAGACGAAGATATCCACGAACAAACATAAAAAAGCATATATGTAAGGTTCGGTCGAATTGAGTAACCCAGGCAAATCATTCCATTCATTTACAGTACCCATAATGAAAGAAAACGCGAAACGCTATAAACGTATGTTCCTTTTGAACCAAAGTTTGTGAGTGTTGACGTGATTTCTGAGGATTAACTTTAAGATTAGACATTGAGCAGCAACTTCACTAGAAACATACCATTGTTCACACTGAGCACGTCTCGAGATGAGCCGTTGATCTGCGTGCGGCATCCGCATCTACGTTACGTAAGCTCGGATTACACGACACCGTTTTAGGAATTTTCGGATTCAAGATATGGGCGTAGGCACAACGTTAGTGCGTACTCAGTGCCGGATTAGCCATATAGCAAGTGTTGCAAATGCTACCAATGATATTCTGTATAAATAAAGGTAGATATGCCACCTGTGCCTCACAAACGAACCGTCAAAGAGAATACAGTTGTAGCAAATGTAAGATTATTCGAAATAAATATGTATGTGTACTGTCGCTGCATTCGGAACACTTTTTTCGGTTGTTTTGTGAGCATATCACGAATTGTAATTTTTATCATTGAATGCTACGGGCCCTACGGATTCAGGGTTACAAGTATAAGTATTATACCTGTTTGACCACAAATAAATAGAAATTAAAAGGAGCGTAAATTATCTTGCACGCCTTAAGGTTATATGGCTTGGGCTTCACTAGGTGCTTCTCTAAACTATTTTGGCAACAGTTAGAAAGGACTTTTGTGATTCTGGTTGTCTTTAGTTGTAGACCAAATAATAAATAGGATTTCGTGCTCTCTGTTCAACCTATCGCAGTCCACTACTGTATGTAGGTCTCCCTTATTCTGCGCTAGATATAATTAATAAAATAATTACAATATTTTTTCACTATATAAGTATGGCCCAGATGGACGGACCTGTTTAAAGGGGCGGGTAGCAGATGGATATCAACTGCTAGGGATCGGCCCGTGTGGAAATCATTAGGGAGGCCTTCGTTCAGCAGTGGACATATTAGGCACGTTCCCTGCATGGGAACGTTACATGGCTTTAAAATTTAAAATCAATAAAAGACTATGAAACTTTTCAAATACAAAGAAAAATAAATATTTTAACGTTCTTCTTAAGCTTCCAAAAGTACCTGTTGAATGTTGTCTGTCGTCTCGACGCCTGTCTCAGTCATTAAAGTACTTACATTACACGGCTTGGGGTACCTAAGTGGTCTGCGTCTAGACTTACGAGCAGTATAAGGGCTTAAAACGTGTTTAAGGTGGTAATTTTGTTTAAATTTTTTTTTAATGTTTGAGGGGTATGTTTTTAAGTAAAAATACTATCTATAACAATAAAGCTGTTCCCACGGTGTAGCCCGCGAGATATTTCCTTATTAGTATTACTAAATGTGTGCTACTAACTAAGTAGATAAACAATTTCACTCAAAAAGTGTCCGCGGCAGTCTGCCCATCGCGTCATCTGGGCTGAATTTCCATTCATAATTACTTATAGTGTGCTCGTGCTTTTGATTTTGTACTTACCCTTTTGTCTAAATAAAAGTCTAATAATATTTTATGAAAAAATAATAATTTTATGAATTGTATGTTCAAATATAACAATAAGGCAACGTATGTGTCAAGCGGCTCGAACATTTTTTGGTTGACATTTTTTAAAGATTGTGCATCTCTCTTCAACTTATTGCAGTCCACTGCTGGACAAAGGTCTCCACCATTTTGCGCCAGACATCCCCGTTGTCCGCTTGTCTCATCCAGCTTCCACCAGCGACCTTTCGCAAGTCGTCGGTCCATCGGGCCAGAAGGCGTCCTACGCTACGCTTGCCAAGACGCGGTCTCCACTCCAGAACTCGTCTGCTTCAACGGCCATCGGTTCTGCGACATACGTGACAAGCCCACTGCCACTTCAACTTGCTGATCCGGCGGGCTATGTCGGTAACTTTAGTTCTCTTACGGATTAAATCATTTCTGATCTGATCCCTAGAGAGACTCCAAGCATAGCTCGCTCCATTGCGCGTTGAGTGACTTTGAACTTGTGAACCAATTCCGCAGTCAGTGTCCATGTCTCAGCTGCGTATGTTGGCACGGGAAGGACGCATTGCTCAAACACTTTCGTCTTTAAGCATTGCGGAATAGTTGACGTTAGGACATGACGTAGCTTACCGAATGCCACCCAGCCCAACTGAATCCTCCTACTAGCCTCCCTCTCGAAGTTATGCCGGCCAAGTACATCTAATGTTAATTTATTGTTAATAAAAAAATATATATACTGAACAGGGATCTAACCCGGAACCTTGTGTAGTGGCACGTTTCACAAGCACACCTCATCAGATAATAATATTCTTCGTATAATAAGTATGTATTTACAAAAAAAATACTATAATTTAAGTATGATTATCAGTTGTTTAGTCACCATATTACAGGCTGAAATGCTTAGGATGGCGCTGTGTAAACGTGGATGGATATTTATTAATTTATATTTGTGGTTAATAAAGTTTTTGTTCTTTCTTCTAATGTTAGTAAAAGGTTAAACACCTGATTAATTTAAGTGCAATATTCTTATTTCTAATAACCTGCCGTGCTGAGCTTGCGTGACCCAGCGCGGCTTAGTGCTTGCATTACAAAGCTAAGTGGTCTAGGCTGGGTGCAGTCTACACGCGAAGGCACTGTAATCGTTAACTCAGGTTTAAACAGTCGGTGAATGTTAATGGAGGAGTAATTTATATTGGAATTCATATATAAACATCGCTTTGGTGATTAAAATTATACTTTATGTCCAGTTGTAACTACGGTTTAAATAAAGTATTAATTATAAGAATTACGTACTTTGACGATGCACCTTTATATCAAAGTCAAAATCCATTTATTCAAATTAGGCTTACAAATAGCACTCATGAACGTCATAATAAAAGAATAAACAAAATACAGTAAAAAAACATATAAAATACATATAAAGCACAAAAATGAATTATGATACTTGAAAAAAAGCGCTTCAGTGTTTGGCCTGTTGAGAAGGAAGCATCACTAAAAAAATTCAACAGCAATAATAATATAAAGAGCGTCGGTGGCTCAGTGGTGTGGACTGTCGCCTTCCTACCGGGAGGGCTGAGGTTCAAATCCCGACACGTACCAATGTATTTTCGAATTTTCGAAAAATATATGTACGTTATCCGACGCTCTTACGGTGAAGGAAAACATCGTGAGGAAACCTTCATGCACGCCTGCGAAGAGATTCGTAGGTTGTGTGTGAAGTCGTCCAATCCGCACTGGGCCCGCGTGGATGACTAAGGCCTAGTCATCCTATACGGGTAGGCTCGTGCCCCTCGGTGGGGACGTTTAATGAGCTGATGATGATGATGAATAATATATGAGTGAAAGAAACACGGAAAATTCTTACAGTTGGGCCTTTTTTGCAATTAATAATAATTATAATTATTTCTCAATTTTCATAAAATATGTTTTTAAAAGACGAATCCATCGTTTGGAGGTTGAAATCCAACGAGAATCCTGCTAGAAAATAAACACGAATTAATGTTTCTGTAACCCTTTTCAATTGCTTATAGCGAATTTTCAAACATCTTTTTTTACATTTATATAATTTTACATAGTGTCTGAACCTGGAACACATTCAAAGCTAATTAAAACCACAAAAAGATGAACCGACTAATTTTAAAAGGTGTGTAAATGTATATTTTACGTTGTAATGGTCCACACTCTAACAGTATGAGAATTGCTCTATTGATTTCATGATAATCATTATCATGATAAAATATTATGCAATGTACTCGTATCTTTGGTTGTAGGCAGCATGAGCAAGTTGGACTCTTAAAATAATACCTTCGTTCATCGATAATTCTATTTTTTATTCTTTAACGGTATCTCCAAGAGACGTTGACAATTTTCTATTGTATCTCGATTCGTTATAGCCCAGATATAAAAACACTTATAATTTTAGTTACAAATAAGCACATACACCAACAAAGTTTCCGTAGTAACACAATATTATTGTATTTTTCACCCGTGCGTTTATGTTATTAAATTAATATTTACCTACGTCATCTCAGTTAAGCATCGGCGTCCGTTGGTAATTGAATTAACTGCGCATATAAAATGGCGTCTAATCACTTGGCGGGAAAGCGTCGCCACAGACTAAGCGAGGCGCGAATTAATAACGTTTAAATTGGGCCGTGTAATTAACTGAGAAATTCATTTATGACGTTTCTTAGGTATAGGTACAGCTACGATGTTAATATTAGAATATAATATTATATTTCATGGTTGGTTGAGATTTAAGGTCGACCACTCTAGACTCTAGACAATAACATGTGAGAAACAATTATAAATATGTTGACCATTTTACAGTACTAGATAATAAATATTCCACATATACTTTTGTAAACAGACCAATCGGCTTGTTTCGGCTTTATAGAGCGATAACTCTGTCGTTATTAAAAACGAACTTGAATTTGGCTTACCACGTTGCAGGTTCACAAACAAGACACGTAACGTTACTCTGGAATAACATTTTAATTTCCTTTGTGATTATAGTCGTTAAGTAAAGGTACTTAATGCCATTTTTTTCTCAGACTCTATATTAAATCAACGATAAAGATATTTTCATATTAAATACGTTATTGAAGACACGGTTGCGGATCAAGGCAACAATCTTTACTTGTTCATTAGTTATTAAGTCAGCTTCCAAGTCGACGGTAATTAATATCATGATACTTTGTGCCAAAATAAACATTGCTATTTTCGTGTTTACTTTAATTTGATTTAGAATTTATTTTGCAGTACCCCTACGGTCCTTAATTGCACACATGTCTACCTACTCTTTTTATATTTATTTTTATAATTTGTATGTTAGGCATTTATTAAGTAGGTACCTTTTTATATGATTTCACCTTCTATATTATCGAGTTAATATGGATTATAAACAAACTATGATAATGCGACCAATATTGGATCGATCGCGTTCATTTGCCATCCCGAAGTCCCGGAACCACACGAAGGAGGACAGTTCGAGGGGGACAGAAGGTGTTCCATTGTTAAAGAGACATCACAGTCACAAATATTGCTTTTGTAAAATCACCATCTTACTCGATTTCCACGACATTAGCCAACCACTCTTAAAGAAGAAGAGAAACAAGTCTTAAAGCATAATTGCTATAGCGATGGAAATACGTGGTGTTTTGGTATTTAATACACGACAACACTCTCAAATGATTCCTGTATAAGAAATAACCTGTTACATCTGTAGAACGGAGACGGGCGTTAATGACTGCGACACAGTTAATAGAACTAAAGCAGTCATTATCGAACAATATGTGTTTTCATGTTTTCCATTGCAACTTTATTTCAATAAATATTTTTTTATTGTATTGTATTGTATGATGTTTCTAAAAGTATTAAATTAACGTCAAATAGGAACATATTTTATTCATAAACACTAGGCTGGGAGTACGCCCCAGCTAAAATACAAGAGTTGGTCTCCGAGTCCAAAAGACTGTACATGAAAGGTCTATTCGCAATGAAGTCTCTACCAATAGCTGCAGCGAGTCCCGTTGCCATATTGGATGCTATTCCAGTCAACTTCGCCAGTGGGTTCAGTATATTTGGACTTTCCATAGACTTGAGTCCTGGACTGTCAATTTTGAAGCTCACACGCTGATACAAACCGCTAGGTTGCGCTGGTGGATAGGATATTAACCTGCAAGTAAAGTTTAGTAAAATATTTAACCTCTTAAAGCTTTTTGTCAAATTGTATACATTTTTTTCTTCTTTTCCTCGTAAATGGCGTATTGCTTTGCAATTTTAAATATATTTTACAATTTATACAAATGTATAGATGTGCCTAAATAATAACATTTAAAATTTCAATAAGATCGGAGATTTATGTACAGCATACGTTTACTCATAGCTATACAGTGCGGGACGGCCTAAGTGCAGGTCGACCATGGTGATGATGATACAAACTTTGAAATCCAAGCCAACCTAAACTGCGTTATACTGAAAGTGGATCAAGGTGATTTGATTCTGTTAATAGGGAGGCTTTTACAATCACTGTTTTAGAGAAATCGTTACAAATTTGGGATTACTGAAGACTAAACGTGTCTTGGCAAGCTAAGGGTCTTTCAGTTGGTGGACCGATGCGATAGGTGAAAAGGAGTGAAAAGAGCTTATATATTGTTTGAACTTACCATGAAGCCTCCGGGTTTTTCCACAAGTCACCGAAACCGATTTCATCTGTGACCACGTTCGCGTCATACTCAAAGTTCATTGCAAACCGCGGTATCGCTATTTCCAGAGGTATAAACTCTCTTTCAGATTCGCCAAGATCTCAGTTATGATTGAATTCACAAACATCTCAATTGTTGAGCGTATGCTTTTCTCTGCAAGCCCTATCACTACCAACATCTTATATCTGCCGTCGTTGCCAACCGGTAGTTCTAATACTTTGGCGTTCACCAAAGGAATATGGGCTAGCCTGACTCGCTTCTTCATCTTCAAATAGTCCACCATGCCTATTTTGTGACCGGCGTCATCGTAAAATGGTGCCCTTTCTATAGAACTCTCTGGAAAAGCAGTAGTCCAAAGACCTTCGTAATTCAAGGAGTCGAGTAATATTGAATTACCTGCCAGCCTTGGAATAAAACTGGCACCAATGAAATCCCTCAACTGATTTGCAACAGCCTGTGGATTGTCTCTGATTGGGGCAAAAGATATATCTAGAAGGTTCATCGATTTGATATAATTGACCCATGTGTTATTCATTCTTAACCCTTGGTCCATTACAATGAGGCGTCTCCGAACGAATCTGACGTCGTTGCCAGATGTCTCCCTGGATAAGGCTAGTTTATAATAGCTCTCTCGGAAGCACATATCTTCAGGCAAGTTAAGTGCTGAGAACAATTTTCTCTGAATCACTCCGTCAGCCCCTTCAGCTAAAGCAGCAAGTGATACCCAGATAGACAGAGGAGATATAGCAAAATGGTCTTTGTTGTGTAACGCTACTTTTTTATACAATCTCATGGTAAAGTCGTAAAGTGCTTTTTGGTACTCTTCAGTCACATCTCTGCTACAGCCATTGTTTGAATTTCCTCCCATGATACCTTTCGCTCTTTCTGCGATTCCGCCGAAAAATCCTTTCTTAGGGGACTGTATAAGTCCACCCATAAGACTGTTTCCAACACCAGTTCCTCCACCAGGGTATTCTTGAACTCCACCTTGTGTTGCAATTGGTTGAAGACCCATTACGTCTGTGTCAATGGCATCATTAGATGTTTGATCCTTGACTTGTTGACCAGAATCTGGGTTAGCCATTTGATTCATAACGTCTTTAACATCAGGCAACTCTCCGAAGTTACCTTGAGTTTTTTCAGCTAAACCATTGAACATACCTTTATCAGGTATCGCTTGAGCAAAGGTATTAAACAAACCTTGGCATTTGCTATCTTTGATACTTAAAGATAGTATAGTCACTACAAACATTAGTAACCACTTCATTTTGTATTATTTCTAAATGCAAGAAAAGTTTTTGTACTATTGATTTCAAATTCTATAAACTATATTTAGTCTTAGCACTTTTTTCTTCCAATCTATAAGAAACAAATAGAAGTTGATTTATTACTTGAGGAGCGTTTAATAACTATTATCATTTGGCAGATGTATCTCTACTACTTATAGGAGCAATTTGTGGTCTGCGGCAGAATCCATTTCTGGGTCCGTTAATCAGTTAATTGATGTAGTAATTAATCCTCTATTAGAAAATCAGACGGTGGAAACCAATATAACAATAGACTTCATCCACAAATGTTAATGAATAGTTGACGTCGAATAATCTTGAATGTCATAAGTAGTTATCTAATAATAATCCGCGCAGTGCCATTTGTACCATTGGACAGTCAATAATTAATTCTTTAACCCTAGAACACTAAGCTTCGTGGAATCGACGACGCGAAAGCGAAGTACGGTGCCATAAATGTTGCGTGCGCGATCACACCCATGGCAGCTTTCCTGGTAATCTGATCTAGCCCTTTGCCCTTCGACGGCCTCGAGTGTCTTTTGACCCGAGTCCGAATTTTAACTTGTGCTCGTCATTCTTAATACATACAACAAAGTCTACCTTACACTGGCTGGGTAATGTTCGATATTAGTCTCAATAATAATTGGAATAAAATTTAATTCACAGTTTATTGAGTACCTACGAGACTCGAAGTGTGTAGAAGAAGTTGGTATAGGAAGAAAAGATTTTCGGAACTTGCCGATACTGATATAACTGATGATCTGCCTAGTTGTAACACTAGACATTACAACTCAAATACAATTTCCACAAGGCTTATACAATGTCCAGGCAACTGCGTATTCTTTCTACCGACTCGTGTTTCTCATTAAAACCCCAAAGTAAATTCCAGATTGTTACTGTAATTTTGAAACTTGATAATTAAATACCTTGAAGAAATAAGAGTTTAAGTCGAAACAAAGAAGCACTGGGACTGAGTCGGTGTTCCAATAAGTTTTTTAAGGTTTCCTTCGCGGAATCGTTGCGTCGGAAATTCGCTACAGTTGAAGGGTCAGGGTAAAAAACTTTTTGGGCGCTTTGTTTTAATCTTTTATTTTCGTGTTTAATAACTCAAAATATCTATAGGTATTCAAATAAATCTAGGTTTTACAGATACTTTTGAATTGTCAATACCACCACGTGTAGTGTAGTGTGTGACATACTACACACGCACCGGTTCGGAAAAAGTATTCTATTGCTTGAAATCCTTAATTAATACAAAATAATTATATTGTTATTGAAATATGTAGTAGATGATATTAATTTGTTCTTTTTAATTAAAGTATTTTTAATACAATGTACAATACTTACCATGTTATATGAAGAGCGGGACTGCAAGACACAAGTATATGCGTATACTTAAAAGGCGGTCTCAATCACTAACAGCAAAATTAATCATTGTAAATGTAAATAAACATTTTTCATTTTCATTTCAATTAGGACAATTCCTAAGATAGTAGTAAAAAAAAATCTCTTAACCTGTCTTGCAAAGCGCCGACTCTAAACAATATTTTTCTTTCGTTCAATTGACCATATCTATAGTTACATTGAGCGTCGGTGGCTAAATGGTGTGAACTGGTGTCTACCCATCGGAGGGCACCGGTTCAAATCCCGCCACGTACCAATGTGTTTTTGAATTTTCGAAATTGTATTTGAATACTGTATAATTATATGTACGTTATCCGACGCTGTTACGATGAAGGAAAACATCGTGAGGAAACCTGCGCATGCCTGCGAAGAGATTCAAAGGTCGTGCGTGAAGTCGACCAATCCACGATGGGCCTGCGTGGACGGTTAAGGTATATACATACACCCTATACCTACGGTAAGGCTCGAGTCCCTCGGTGGGGACGTTTAATGAGCTAATGATGATGATGATGATAGTTACTGATCTCCCATGATCTTTATCAAGTACCTATACATCTTGGTCAAGAAGATGCCATGCAGCCTTTCACTAAGTATTTGCATATAAAAAGACCTACATACTTTTATACAATATATTCATACATTATTAAAATACGGAATCCCTTTGTAAAATCCGTGCGAAGGTAGGTACACACGTTTTTGTCAGGGCCAAAGTACCTAACTTAGTTGAATTCTTTGAGGAAAAACTTGTGAAAAAAGTTCAGTAATCGCCTCTGGGGATGGGTGGGGTGATTTGTCGCCCGTTATTGATGGAATTTTGATATTGACAGTGACGCAAATGTTTGCCATTACAAGCAAATATGCGCATTGTATGGCAACTTGATATGTTGAGATATCGGCGAGCTTTGATCTATTACATATTATATATTTACATTAAATTCTGTTAACTCGATTTGCAAAACTGCTTCCATGTCAGCTGTGCTTGTCTTGGCAGTTTGCAATTAAGGCATCACTACTTTTTTATATCTCTAACTAATGTATATTGTCAATGTAATAAATGTATTTCTTGTAAACTGTCCAAAATAAATAAATTATATACTAGCGACCCGCCCCGGTTACGCACGGGTGCAATGCTGATACTAAATACATACACTACAGAACTGTGAACGTCGTAGATTAGATTAATACATCATTTTGATAAATCTCGTAGGATTCAGGCTGCGTTTGCAATGTAAGCGGAAAAAAATATTGACGACATTACATTAGACACCTCAAAAATAACATGTTTCTCCACTATTAATGATGTTATTATATATAGAAAACTTCTTCAA
>PQWD01010263.1:0-21506 GCA_019425675.1 Leucinodes orbonalis
TTAAGATTGTGCCCAGTAGGTATATACAATTGAATAATCAAAACAAAAATACTTAATATATGAAGGTGTAGTCAAATATGTAGTTACACGCTCAAGTATAAATCTTAAATACTCGAATGTCACTTGACTGACTTGTTAGCTAAAATAACTCATCAAACCAAGATAATGTCAATACATAGACGAGAAAATCACGTTTGTATTAAATGCGAGTACACGTGCTAAGAACACAGTTATATTTTTATGATGGTAACTTAAGGACGTTAAACACGAGCTAAGAGATGTCATGACTAGCGAAAATATTCCATTAACGTGATTGTTAAAATCGCCTACGCCGGCGAGTGATCCTTTCTCGTATTTCGACTAATAACCAATAATATCACATTTGAAAACTGCTCGTTAATAAGGTCGTATATGTGTGGGTGGTTCAAGTTGAATGAGAGACAAGCAGTTAAATTACAGGATATTATGATAAATTACATCTTTAAATCACAAGTTAGCTGTTCAGGGATGCATACTAGGCGGCAGTTATCACCAAAGTTCTTCTCATTGGATGGGATGTCTGCTTGATTGCTAACGTTAACTTCATAACAACCCTTTATTTCGTAATACGTAGCACACGTATTACGAAATAAAGGGGACGGACACGAAAGTAGTTACTCACCGACAGCAGCAGCACGTCAAATGGCGCGCCAATTTGCAAAAACCGGTGAAACAATGCCGGTACAGCACGTACGGCCACCCGTACGCTGCGATGGATAGCCGGAGGTAGTGCAGGGCATCCTCAAGGTTCATCCATGGAGGTGTTTCTGAGAACACCTTGTTCACGTCTGTCGTGTATATAGGCTCTTCGTCGTTTAGCATCTGGATGCGGCGCATCTCCCTCGTCTCCCGCTTCTGCCTGACTCTAAGGAGTACGCAGCCAGCGACTACATCCGACGGCACCAGGTCCGTTGAGCGAAATAATGCGCTGAGAAGTGCTGTAACGAAATAAATGAAATACTGAATAAATTTTAATAGTTAGAAATTACACTGTAACGGTCTACGTACGTTTTTGGTTGCCATGCCACGATCTCTATTCCAGTACTTACTAGTGCTGGATGGATTAGTATAGTTTATCGACTACTGGACCCCGAAATTTTTTTTTTGTAAATACGCCTTTGTCCTGTATTAGCCGTATAAGCAAATCATTTTAGTAGTCTTAGTGGTCGCTATTTAGAAGTAAGTATCTATACGTACGTTTTCTCCATTTCTATTTTGAATACAGACCAATACGGATTACACAAACAACCGTTTCCAAAAAAGTTTTGAACCATTTCAAATAAGCTTTCAGTTTGTTCTTTACTCAAATGTCAACATGCAAAACATTTGCGAAAAGCCGACTACAGTTAATAAAAACTTTGATCGGACTTTGAATCATCCGCAGAAAGTGAATGCGCGATTGTAAATTGATTAGACTTGAAGTGCTTTTCTGCAGTTTTTTATTACCCCAATGTAGGCTTATATGTTTTTTAAATTAAGTATAACTTTATCTTTTATTGCTCCGCTTTGGAAGATAATATACTTTTGATTTTTTACGATATAGTACAATTATCTATTGATTTAAAACAACTTTAATCATTTCTAATAGGCTTTATTACCTTCATTTTAATATTGTTTTTGTCATTTGGTTAAGTAATAAGAAATGTTTTTTTAATGAAGTACAAGATAGCCACATAATTTGATTTTAAGTTTTTTTTAGGTTTTCACGACAGCAGATGTAAGATGTTAAGAAGTTTTCCAAATAAACATTGTGTACTTGTTGAGAATTTAAATTATTGTGTTTCATATCTCACTCACTCTCAGCAATCAAGATTGTGATCTCGTAAGATTTGCCTCGTACTGTAACAATTGCCTCTCCGAGCGAGATGCATGCAGTTACGTGATGTCACGAACCCACAGATTGCATTGCGCACATTAGGATGAGGGCCTCGATTTTTTTAATATTACAAAGTGTATGGGACGGTCAGGACGCTCAAGTGATGGTAAGTGATACGCCTGACGTAACAGAGGCATTGATTTGATTTGATTTTTGACGACCATTGGTGTTGCGGTTGAGACGTCGGCTGCATCACCAAGGGTTCCGGGTTCGATCCCCGGGCAGTACAAATATTTGTGTGCATGAAAATGTCTGTTTGTAATGGTCTGGGTGTTTTCTATGTATAACATGTATGTATTTACAAAACAAAATATAAGTATGTTTATCCGTTGATTAATACCCATAATACAGGCTTCACGCTTAAATTGGGGCTAGATGGCGCTGTGTGAATGTCAGTGAATATTTATTTTATTTTTATATATTGATTAAGACCAAAAAGTGATATTCAGTAATTATTCTCCATCAATGCTGCGCTGCGTCCGACACCCGAGACAACAGATGTTAGGTCTCTAAGACCCGGTAATTTTACAAGCTACAATGCCCTCGTCCCGAAACACAGAAGAGATTTTCGTGTCTGGTTGACGATAGTTACATTATTAGATAGGTGGGTATTATCCGTGTATTATGTATGTGCATGTTGTCAGTGCTTTGGAAGCCGAGGTGGTCCTGACTTCTAGATTAGCTTATAATGATGTTGGAAACCCCACCAATTCTCACTAAGCACACATGATTGGTTACGGCCCAATACCTTCATAGTTATGCATTCTTGCCAATTACTGTATTAAACATTAAAAGCTATTTTAAAAACAAATATTTATAAGTAGGTTAATATTCTTGGTCATTATGGATAGCTTCCCCATTACCTATAGTTTCCTATTATTTGCCATCAGCAAATTGTCGGACCAAATCTATGTGTTTGGAGTCAACTTTTTCATGGCGCAGGGCTTGACAGGTCCTTATTTTTTATCGAATTGATTCTATTTTTCATCACGAGTAATTTTGGTATACGTCGAAATCATCTCGTTACGCAGATGTCGTAGCTTGATACCGCAGTTCAAGTGTTCAATTTGAATAGCTTTTTGAAATTTCGACTTTTGTTTTCAAACCATTTGAAAGGGTTTATTACTCACACGAAAGTGTTGAAACTAAAGCCGTAGTGTGTTTTCTTTTATAATGGCTTCTCCGAACACATAATTATTCCTTCGAGCTATATCAGCAGGGTTGATGCTATGATGATACCTACTGATATTGATATCAGTTTGATATTTTAATTTTCAAGTTTATAATATTACCTTTGCATAGAACGGCTTTTTAGTAAATTAAATAACGCAAAAATTTAATGAATTTAGAATTCTAAACGTTACAACAGATTTTAGAGATTATAATGGCTGATTCAATTAAATGTCATATCATAATAATGGATTAAATAATCTATCCCACCAAAACATTCTGTAAAAAATCTAGCCAAGTCTCGATGGAGCTTCTTGATTATCTCTAAAAAGTAATGAAATCAAGACAAAGACGTGCCAAGTCTAAGGTTCCTTACTGCAATTAATTAATTATTATGGTTGATGTTGTGTGACTTGACCGTTGAAGAGTACACAAGGATACAAAACTAGGTGCTTCATGACACCATTGCACCAATCTGTCGCCAGAACCGCTACCCATTGACGGTACAAATTTGCCACTTGGAAAACGGTGATTCAATAGCCCATCGATTGTAGGCTTGATAAAGCCACTAACGTATAAAGAATGTTCAACGGCCAAGTCACACAACATTAACCATAATAATTAATTAATTGCAGTAAGGAACCTTAGACTTGGCACGTCTTTGTCTTGATTTCATTACTTTTTAGAGATAATCAAGCAGCTCCATCGAGACTTGGCTAGATTTTTTACAGAATGTTTTTGGTGGGATTTTACTTCTTTTTGTAGAAACTTGAAAGGAATATTAGACGACCCATTGGGTGTAATGGTTGAAACGTCGGCTACTACACCAAGGGTTCCGGGTTCGATCCCCGGGCAGTACCTACAAATATTTGTGTGCACCAACATGTCTGTTTGTATTGGTCTAGCGCGCTCGACTTGGCGGGGGCACTGCCGTGCCCCCCGATTTTTGACATCGGATGAAGCGGCCCACCATGTTAAATATATATTGTTTAAAGGCGGTATGTCAATCTCTTATAGTTTGGCTGGGCTCTTTTGTTATCTAAGCAGGGTCACCAGGTACTCCAGATCTTCGATTATCCAAGTTATTATAATTTTCCCTTTATGTAACCATTAAAGCCTGACTCTGTACCAAATTTCAGCTCTGTGAGTAAATGGGAAGTACTAGTTCTATTTTGATGATTTTGTTATCTAAGCGGGTCACCAGGTACTCCAGATTCGATTTTCGAAGTTTTCATAGTTTTCCCTTTATGTAGCCATTAAACCCTAACTCTGTACCGAATTTCAGCTTTCTGAGTTAATGGGAAGTACTAGTTCTATTTTGATGATCATGAGTGAGTGAGTGAGTGAGTGAGTGAGTGAGTTAGTGTCTGTCGAAAATGCGAAACTTTGCTTTTGCTTAACGTCGGAACTAAATGACCTACAGACTTGAAATTTTGGATTTAAAGTAAGTTATTATATCTTACTAGATGACGAAAATTCCAGCGCTCTGGTATTATCCAAAGGTTCTCAAATCGGGGCCTGAAAATGCGGCGAAATGGATCCTGTAAAGGATGGTACGGCAGTGTTTGCTTCGCGCTCGACTTGGCGGGGGCACTGTCGTGCCCCCAGATCAAGTTGAAAATTCACTTCGGGCAACCATAATAACTGATAAAAGTGCATTTAAGTATATATGAACCCAACAAGGCAGTATTTATAAGCCGTATTGGAACACAATAACATCAAATTGTCATTAAAGATGGCATCTCCACGGCAAAAGGCATCCGGTGTCGTGTTCAATTTAAACCGGAGATTGAATGATAAGGGCAGTCACTGCGTTCACGTGCATTTCCAACGGCATCGAAGGCACGTGTAATTCATTAATTTCCAGGAAACATAGTGCCTTAGTATGTAATTGAGGTAAACTCGCTATGGTTGAATTAATTCACAACTAAAGGCTGGTTGCAAATATAACTTGCTCACTGAAAATTGTATGGTCATTGGGGTCTTGGTCACTTGATAGTGAGAGCTTTTTGTTAGCCTAATTTAAATAAATAGATTTTCACTTAACTAATTTTTTTGTTACTAAGCCGCATCTTACAGCACCCGTGTTAAGGCTAGTCAAAATTCTATTGAACTCTACCTTCACAACACAGCAATTTCTCACAAAACTGTTCTCAATTCCGTTGCTGTAGCATTTACTTGGCACTGACTTCAAAATTATAAATAAGTCATTTAATAATATCCATTAGTCGGTTTTATTTTGTAAAACATATGTATTTGAACCCTTTTAAAGATTATCCAAAAAATTGACACTCTTCAAGAAATTCAAGATTTTGCTTAACTAGTAAGTATATTAAAATGATTTGAGCCAAATGGTCAGTTGCCCAAATAAATGTGTGGTACCTTAACTCATATATAAACTTACCAGCAACCTGCTGGAATGCCTCTTTCCCGTGCTCATCCCTCTTCAACCAGCAGAAGGCCCAGCGGAACCGGCGTGACCACAGTCCTGTCACCTTCCTATGGTGACGGACCTGATTAGGAGTGTCTTGCATGTCACCATAGTTCACTGATCCCAGAGGATCAAACACCATGAAGAGCCCGAACACCGTCAGAGCTAACTGCACCCAGTTAAAGAGCACTATACCTGGGAAAATAATGTTAATTTGAGTGTTTTTATTAAGGAATAAGAATAATGGATGTCTGATTACGCTGTTTAAAACAAATGCTGAATCATGTCTATAGTTTGTATTTAGAAACTCTTATTCAAATATAAATTTATTTAATTATTTTTTAAACAGGTTAACACATTAAGTATTAAATTCGGTCGAATTAGACTAGGTCTAGGGCCCGCGTGGACAACTAAGGCTTAATGGGTAGGCTCGCGCCCGTTAAGCTTAAATGAACTGATTATGATGAGACTAGGTAGTAGAATCTACCACCAGTTTGGCTAGTGCTTAATAGTCATGAGTAGGTAAATCAATTTTTAATTATTTTTAGAGTCAAACTTAAGAAAAAATAGAATAACATTATAAGTGGTTGGTAGCTGTATTTTTTTATACATTGAGTATCACTTATTTATATGTTACTACTAGCTACTGTCACTCAAAGTAAAAAATCAAAAAACAAAAATGATTGTTTTAATATAGTATGTATTCTATAGGTCCATAAATAACACTTATATGGTCACGCCCCATCCGCGACCCCACCCCAGGATCCGTAGCTATTAACTTGTGACACTTTTAAATACTGTACAACCATGCAAAAATATGTGCAATAATATAAATGTCTCAAATAAATGCTCATTCTGAAAATTAAAAAAACAAATAGCTACTTTGTCAGATGATACTTTTGAATGTATTAATGGGATATTGTTTTTTTTTTATTGTAATTTTGTGATCAAATAACCAGCACCCGAGGTGACAGATCGACGGCCACCATACCTAGTAATTTAACAATCTACAACGCCTTACCGAAACAGAAGCATTTATACTCTAATTTTACTGGATACTATTTGGCACTGGATACGAACATTAGTAGTTGTTTAAGAACTAGGTTCAAATATGGGCAAAACACCACATCATCATCATCATCAGCTCATTAAACGTCCCCACCGAGGGGCACGAGCCTACCCGTATAGGGTGATTAGGCCTTTGTAGTTCACGCGGGCCCAGTGCGGATTGGACGACTTCACACACAACCTTCGAATCTCTTCGCTGGTGTGCATGATGGTTTCCTCACGATATTTTCCTTCACCGTAAGAGCGTTGGATAACGTACATATATTTTCGAAAACACATTGGTACGTGTCGGGATTTGAACCTCAGCCCTCCCGGTAGGAAGGCGACAGTCCACACCATTGAGCCACCGATGCTCTAATACACATAAAGCCCACAATTTCTCTTAATAAGCATAATCATTGCAAGTCTCTAGAGTAGCAAGTATGTACCTGCACAGTACATAATCTTCTTACAGTAAAAGTAGTAGACACATCCTATGTATTGAAGTGTTTATAATTATTGAGTAAACGTTATGAATAAAATGATATTTAATAAAATAGACGCTGTACAGTTCAACATAGTTATTAGTTGTTGAGATGGGTATCACGAATGGCATTGTTCAACGGTTAGTATTTAACTTTGTTCGCAACAATGACCAAGTTATGAACACAAGTTTAGTAACAGTTAATCCAAACCGTATTTCCTGTTTATTGTTATCAAACAAGATGCCATCGTAATTAGTGCTTAAAGGTAAATTTTAGTAACAGTCCTATCTAAGCAATAATTATGCTATCAAATAATTCGTGTCAAAATCTGTCCAGTTATACCAAAGATTACTAGGAATAAATACGCAGACAGAAAAAAACGATTCTAATTCAATTGATTTAAAAAAACAGACACTCCAAATTCCCATTTTTCTTTGTGTAGATGACTTTGAGACTCAAAGTTTGAGTCTTAATAACTGAAAAAAAAATGGGTTGGATCTTGTTCTGGCGTAAGTTTGTATAAACATTTACATATTTAATCCTCATATGAATATCAAATGTCCCAAAAACAGACTTCAATTGGTCTATTTCAGTATTAAAATAATATTAGAGATGATTATTTTTATTGTACTTTATTTTATGTGCATTTATATACCATCCGATATATACCTTGTCATTTAGGTAGTTATGGGCAATCGATTATTTTTATTCATGATCCTAGAGCTATTATAAAACACTGCCCTGCCTACATTAAAGCGCTTAACAATGGAGTCTATAAATAGGTATATTTTAAAATGTATTAATTTTTTGATGATGTGAGTCAATACATTTTGTAACCAAAGGACTACTTTTGAATGGCAAATAAACCAAATGAAATTTAATACAACAAATTAAAACAAGGAATTCTATTTATCTATTCAAATAATTAACGAATTGCGTTTTATTTCATTACTTCGTAATCCGTGATCAGAGTAAAGTATTTTTCTAAATATTTTTTTTACGCTAGATGCCGAATGAGAGATAAAATCTTTTAACATTTTAGGAATAAGTATACTGATCAGTACCTATGCGTTGACCATTTATTAATTTCGAAGTCCAAGTAGCATGCGATATCACAATTCTATATCATTAACATGGGAGTATCTATGGTACTGTTAAGAAAATCACATGCCGCAAATGAGCGTCTTGATGACTGATCATAGAACCTAATTAAGTGCATGCAAGCGACAAAATGTTTTCTTTCATGTAGGCTTCTTCGTTTCTAAACTTCAATGTAATTAAACTGGATCAAAATGGATCTAATTAGATATTATGGTCTAATAAACCTCTTTTGCTAGTGCTCTTTTAGGCAACATCGAGAAGATTTTTCTAAGTACCTTAATGATCGAGTTTAAATTCTGCTATGGCCTTTACAGAGTTATAGCACAGATATTAACATTTATAATATATTATGATGATGCTGATTGCACTTAGGTTAAGTCTGCATTAAATCGATTTTAGTATCATAGCGCACGGTCAAGGTTATAAGAGATTTATTTGACGATTGAAACGATTTCTTAGAAGCGGTTTCCCAATTGTGTATTATTATTAACTTATTTGATATTTATATTATTATTATATTTAACTATAAGTAATGTAACATTTCCAGTATGTGACCGTGAAAACAGCAATAACCAGAAAATAAGCTGAGCTCGTTAGTTTCCTCATTATATATCAAAACACATAATATACATACACATTACAATGATTATCAAATGTCAAAGATATTATCATATACAAGATTCATATCACTATCGTTTTCTGCTATTTCAAATATGGATCTGATGTACACATAAAATTTTGTCATCATCATTAAACGGGTCATAAAGTACGATAAATTTAAAAATTGACAATGCAGTAATAAACAAACGTTTAGTTTTTTGCATTTCCAGTTTCATTTGGAGGCACAGCAGTGCCCCCGCCAACACAAGCCAAGCCAAGCCAAGTGCAAGTGCTCTACCTCCCTTTTTCGAAATGTTTCGTCGTATTTTTGAACTCTCATAGAGTTGGTCTCCGATGTAGGTACTAGATATTTCATATTCTCAGGATATAATGTCAATAATAAACTTATTAAACATACACAGTCTCAATTGAATAGCTCTTATACTTAAGATTTTATTGATACCTAAAATACACCGTTTTCGTCACTGACCAGTGGGTCAATCAGTGGATTATCATCAAAAGTTTGGCTACTACTTGAAGCGCTAGAAAATTGAAATTTGGTTTTTATCTAAGTTATGTACACAAACAATAAAAAAAACAACTTATGACTTTCGCCCCCCATCCCTTGACCCTTTGAGCGCCTGGATCCCAGACACAATGGAAAATCTATTATTTATGACGCTTTAAGGCGTCTCTGGCGGTCAAACGGTTAAACTGGAGAATGGAAGTTCATATAAACTTTCACTAATTTTACGGATTCTTTACTAAAATCCTATTAGTAAGTACTGAAGACAATAAGAAAACACTAAAAACACTGCCTAGCAACTTATAAAATCACAAAAAGAATTGAAATCCCACCAAAATCTTTAGATGTGTGGAATTCTGAAAAGACGACCACAAAAGGTTTGCGCCGTGAATAAGGTATCAGATCTCATGTAGAGCCAAGGTTCTGAATCTATACGGAATATCTTTACCGGTCCTAACTTCTTTTCTCGTTTTTTCTATAAATAACAAAGTTATATTTATAATGATATTAAGATTTGAAAGAAAGAACGAAAGGAATCCATATAAGATCGATACACATAGCGCATTTATCCTGCCAGAAGAAGTTTCTAAGTATCAGTAAAGTCCTAAATGGAAACTGTAACCATTACAGTTAAAATAATTGGAACACATTCAACAAAAAAATACAATTATTCTAACTTAAACGATTTTTGTTTTTATGCAGTTGAAATATTATTTTTTGTGTTTGATAATGTCGATGGACGCATTTGCTTTTTATTTGTCTACAATTGTATCTACAATTTGTTCAAGAGGCTGCCTCTGGGAACTGGGATTTACTTATACACCGTGATTTAATATTGTTTAGTTGCAAGTATTGTAAATGAGCAATTTGTTTTGATTTTAAGTTCATCATTGTACCTAGGACTGCCCAATTTAGTGCTAAATTAAATTACCCAGTCTTTAGGTCTACTATAAGGCCCATGCGTTCCAACACCACAATACTATGAGAAGCTTGGGCCGTAACAATCAAGCTGGTTCAAATTGATAGCTGGTAATATTTTTATATGCCTCGGCTGGTAACAATGATAATAACACGGAGGCGTTATATTGTTTTCTTCAGTATCGTAAAAACATTTTTTGTAAATGCTACAATATCAGCAGGTTCTTGGTTATTTTGGAATTGCGGGCAAAAATGCTATGTGAAAGTTTACTTCACTGATTAGCGACAAATACGTGACCGGACGCCATAACGTGATGTGAGCTTCCTTCAACAGCAAATTCAACTTTCGTAGGGATTTTTGTGTCGATGTCAACTTGTTATTTTTCAGAGTATGCCTTCTTTTGGAATTAATATGGCTTCTTAAACTAAATATCTATCTATTATGATGCGACTTATATCAGGCTAAAAAGAAGGAGACACGTGATGTATTTGGAATACGCATATATATAAATATATCAGTAAAATTAAAGATATTCAAATAACGCCTAAATATTAATAACCTGAAATAACCGTTACAAATACATTCACATAAATATAAAGATATCATTGCACCAAATATGGTTTATGTAAACGAAATAAATTCATAATTATGTTCTTATTGATTCGGTTCGCTATTAATCTTTTAGGTTCCAATCTCACTTTGGTTGTGGTGCAATCTCCAAAGTAACGGACGACTTTCTGGATAATAATATCAGAATATGCAATAAGGATATATTCAAATACACAAGCCATAACAATAGCTTGACCATGGCTTATGCCCCCAGTATAACAATGTGCATGTAATTATGCAACTGGAACTAGTGCAGTTAATTCAATTTGATGGAGCTATTAACAATTTCTGCAGGATGTTCTAGTTCCGGAACTAGTTGTCCGGTGGAAATCCAATTAATATCCGATCAGTTTTGCCCTTGGTCCTTGGTTAGCACATTCAACAGACATGCAGCGTATGAATAATCATGAGGCATCGCTTGTTCCAATTATGTACGGGGGTTTGATATCTACTTGACACTGGCCAAGATTACGATACTATCTTAAATGGTGCTTTTATTTAAGTAATTGTGAAAATGATTACATGAAAGTCAGCGAGGGGAAAATGTCACTGTTTATTCTTCAGATTTAAACTAACTGAGCACCATCTTGAAAAAAATAAGAACACACGAATTTTACGTAAACATTTAAACTAGAGAAGGCTTTCATTAGAAATTTGTAACCAAGCAAGAAGAGAGATTATTATAATAATATTATAACGACAAATTTCACCAGCTACAATGTGCTCTTCCGATCTGGCACAGCAGTGGATACCTTTCTAGATTACTTAGTATCGGACCTACTACAAATACTAGGAGAAGTATTCTGCTGATGATTAAATATCACTTACTTTGAATGACAATGCTTGAGAATCTGTCTTCAACGGAGCAATCGATGACTTCACAGAACATCCACATGGTGCCCATCACGTTGAGGCCAATTTCAGGTGGCACGAGGAGCACCCTGAGAACAAAATATGAATGAATAATTGTAAAATAATGATAATATTACACAGCAGTCATTTAAATTTTGAAATGCGACAAAAAAATTAAATTACACACACAAAAAAAAAATTTATCACCAATACAAATTCGCATTTTTAGTAACGAAGGTAAAATATTCCACGTATAGGTTCGGTACTCATTATTTCAATTATGGGAATAAAGTTGCGAAAAGTACGTGATGGTTCAAAAGTAAAAACTTTTTTAAACATCACGTACTTAATTAATGTGTTTGGATAAATTGCAAAAACTACAACATAACACGTTTTATGTGAAATTATGGAAAACACTTGTGTTCAACGCCAGTGTCTCAGCTACATAAGTTTTCATATTATTATAATATACATAAATGTGTTTTTCTTTTCATATATAAATCTTGTCAATTTCCTTTCTACTATTTATTTATTTGTACAATATAGGTATAAAGGTAAGGCGAAACATTAATATTAGCTCTCTATGTTCGGCCGGAGAAGCCATACAAATGTCGAGAAAATATATAAAAATTACAAAATAATATCAAACAATTAAACTACATATACAAAAGATTCAAAGTCAAAGAGTAATTTAAGATAGTGTCATCAAATTAATTAAATCAAATAAAATTAAAAGTCCAATTTTAAAACACGAAACAATTACGATAATAAACAATTATATAAAATTAAATAAGATCAATAAAATATATATTTGAAGTCAAATTACTAACTCACACAATGCATAATAAACACGAATTTAGAATTTAAAACATAAAATCCAATTTAATTATATCAAAATTATTAAAATTGATTATAACAATACAATAGAGACAACAAGAAACTTTTTAATAATTAAATAAAACAATGTCGTTGAAAAATAAGTAAAAGGTATGTCATGAAATAATAATAATTCAAAACATATATGGATTATCCCACTGTCAATTACATATTGAAATCATATTATATGTAAATTATGATACAAATTTGTCATTAAAGTAATCAGTAATATCATAGTAGGACCTGTCCTGTAATAATCGTAATAATTTATTTCGGAAATTATGTTATTGCTTTGAGTTGAGCTCGTCAGGTAATTTATTATATATTTTAGGGGCCATATTGAAAAAACTTTTATTTTTGAGAGTAGTTCTGCAGGTTGGTATAAGTATGTTATGAACATGACGTCGACTTCTCTGTGACGGTACTGATGACACTTTGCAAAGAGTTTTTATTTTGTGATCAAATTGCAGTTCATATATGTATAATGAAGTGACAGTTAATTTGTTTAACTCTTTGAAGTATGGCCTGCAACTATCTGTCTTTCTTAAATTTTTCATTGTCCTTATACATCTTTTCTGAGCCTTAAATACTTGGTTTTTGTTTATACAATTTTCCCCAGAAAACTATTCCATAGCGTATAATGGAAGCAACATAACCATTATATGCTGTTACGGCGTACTCTATATTTATCCGTCTGGAGATACTCCTTAAGGCAAAGACGAATTTGTTAATACGTTTACATAGATCGTCTGTGTGTTCAGACCATTTTGTTTGGTAATCCAGTATTAAGCCCAGGAATCTCGTAAAAGGTACTTGATCTACTAATTTGTTTCCTATGTTTATAGTAACATCAGGTTGCTGAGTATATTGACGGAAATTAATTATTTTAAGTCTTGTTATAATTTATTCTAACCAATTTATTATTTTATTCAAGGTCTGGGTAATTTCAAATTCATATGTCAATCTATCTTTACATTTAACTATAACTGTCGTCTGCGTATAGGATCATAGGGTATTCAATGCATGTCGGCAAGTCATTGATATATATATAAGAAACAGTAGAGGCCCAAAGATTGTACTTTGTGCAATGCCATACTCTACATTTCTACTATTTGATACGTACTCATAGATAGTTAAAGTTTCTTTACATAAACTTTTTATGGCTTTGATTTGCTTTATGTTATTTAAATACGATTCAATCAGTTTTAAAGTTACGCCTCGAATTCTATAATGGTAGAGTTTGTGGAGAAGGAGTTCATGATTAACATAATCGAAGGCTCTAGACATATCCATAAAGGGCGCACATACATGCTCTCTTTTATCAATTGATTCGGTTACCAAGTTTAATAAGTCATATATGGCCAAATTAGTAGAAACATTACGACGGAAACCGTATTGGTGTATGGTAAAGACGTTATATTTCTCTAGGAATGAATAGAGTCTACAATGAATAACTCTTTCAAACACTTTAGAGATTACAGATACCAGTGCGATCGGTCTGTAATTAGTCACATCATTCTTATATCCCTTTTTATGAACTGGTTTAATTACTGATATCTTAAATATGAATGAATGAATGATATATAATGAATAATATGAATATGGAATATGCCTTGATTTAGACACAAATTAATAATATCTGAGAGTGGAGTCGCTAAATATTCCGCACAGCTTTTCAGTACAGAAGTACTTATCTCATCAAAGCCAACACTCTTTGTATTTTTTAATGGTAATATTATTTATACTTCCTGTGGATCAGTAGGCGTCATGAAGATAGAGCCGGCGTTACTATTTGTTGTTGTTATCTAGGGGTAACTTGGATGTAGATGAAATTTGATCAATTAAGAAATTATTGAATGTATTTTAAATCTCATTGGGGTTTGACTGGTTTTTTCCATTATAATATAAGTCAAAAGTTTCCGGGGGTAAACTATACTAATTTTAACGATAACAGACCAGTAAGCCTTAGATTTGTTTTTGGATGTGTTTATATAATAAGTGTTTTGACTTTTTTGTGTTAAGGAGATAATTTTTTTAGGCGTTTTGAATAGGTTTTCAATATATTTTTATTTTTTATGCAAGGGAATTTGCGGTATTGCCAAAGTAGTTTTCTTTTATTCCTGCTACAAATTTTAATACCTCTAGTAATTCATGTATGTTTGTTAACTCACCACGGAACACCTCAATAATAACCGTTAGTAACTTTGCAAAGATAGATAATGGTCGATGGATGGTCACTACTAGGAATTGTCTGGCGAGGTGGCCTTTTGGAGGCCTTTGTTAATCTGTGGATTTTAAGGGTGTAATGATGATAATGACGATAAATCTTAAAGACGGCGTGACAGAATAACAAAGCACTCTAAGCTCTCTGAAGTAAGAAGTTTATATGGTCTTGGCGGGGCACTACCGTGCCCCCTCTAATACTATCTATTTTTTCACGAAGTGTGTCATCATTTCATAGATTTATTTTCTGATGTACCAGATAGTTCATATTTAAAGCAGAAATTTCTAAGTTTAGTATACAAGCAACAAAAATAAACATATACTTGTAACTTTTACCCCTCTTCCCCTATAATGGGGAGGGGAGTTGGAGTTTTAATGAGACTCTCCAATTTTATGAATAAGGACATGAATTCGGGACTACAGCAGGTAACTAAAAAACCTATTAATATTGAATATAAAAATAACACTAAAAGACTCCTTAGCAACTGACAAAAAAGAACTGAAAGCCTACCAAAAAAGAACTGTAAGCAACCTACTATATGTTGTGTATATCAATCATAATATGTCGCTAAAGCTGTTATTAATACTCGTGGAACGTATAATTTCAAACAACAATTAGTTGAATCAAATCTAATGAAAGGTAAGCAAAAAGGTCAAAGGTCGAGGTTTCAATATGTCGTGTAATACGGGTTATTGGCACTGGCTTTATGTTACAGCGATCTCCATATTACTGATCGCAAATCCCAGCATCACAATAAAGCCTAATTTAGTTTATTCATGGGCAATATTCCTTATTCTGTCTGATATGAATTTCTGAAGCATGAAAGCCTTGAAAGGGATTGATCTGTTCGTTGTACATAAAAATATTCTGTACCTAACATTATTCTATGTTTGGCTTTTTGACAGAGAGATATTTCCTTTTTTAAACATCCTTTCACTGTAACTAAGGAGTGTCAAATGAATTCATTTCCGCAATACGCTTTTTATCACTATTTAGATGATTGTGTTTTAATTCAAACAGTGTATGGTATTCAAACACAGAAATTAAACGCAGCATTACATTGTTTGGGATACCAAACGAGGCTCTGGTGACCCACCGACACTCATGAACTCATGGGTTCAAACCTCTCCACCATGAAAATTATAAAACTACCAAGGCCTTTTTTCAGCTAGAGATTAGGATGTCGTAGTTTACATACAAGTAAATATGTAAATTTTGATATTATTTTTCTTTTTCATTCTTCTAATTTCCAGTTAAAAATATGAGTCAACATTTAGCCGACGATAACGCTTATACTTCTTCCAAGGCTGATAAATTTTCTTATGTGCATGTGGATTGAGTGATCTTTTTTTAATTGTAACGAATATTGAGAATGATTTAGTAAAAAATTGTCAAAACACGAGTAAAAGTTCAAAAAGAAAGGATTAACCTTTTATTCAGTGCCATTATCTGTCAGGGGAAGTCTGTTCATTTGCACCCTATTACATTAAACAAACCCGGGGGTAACAGTTTAATAAAGCGTACTCACTTAAACAGCAACAACGGGGACACCAGCTTTCTAGAATCGACGTCCGTGATAGTCCCCCTCGCGGACTGTTGTGCCAACGCTGCCAGGAGTAGCATGAGGGCAGCTTGCAGTGCCAGAGTGCCGCATAGGTACAGCCGCACAAACGACCCGCCGTGCCATCCTTCCGAGCGGCACTGCCACGTCACTGGATACAGCACCTCCACTACTAGTGCTATCAACACTAGCCTGCGAAGGAATATTTCCAATTAGTCAACGTCAAAAATTATACGACGAAAGCCTGAGTGCACAAGGGGCATGTGCCCCTCGCACACTATGTTATTAAGGGATATCCATAATTAGTTAACATCTAAAGCTCGATAAACAACCGAGTGAGGCACCTATGTCAAACATTATCGGTTTGGAATGAAATTTATACTGAGAAAAACTCTATCATATAAAATATTACAGTTCAACGTAATTATATACTATAACCACTCGTCATTGAGGGATTCCCGACTGTTGTTCTCCACTTCGATGTAATGAATGAAAGTAAAAGTGTTTATTTAGCGCATTTTGCAAAATTAGTGCATAATGACATGATTTTTTTATACTAACCAAATCGTATTCATTCGGACTAAGTTTAGACATTAGTGGTCAAGGCACCTTCTAACTCCCTTGCAATTTTCACTTTTCAAAAAACGGCAAGTAAATCTTGGATGAAAACAAGTTTCTTCCAAGTTAAAGAAGCTATTTTATCATGTCCGTTATTAAAGAGCATTTAATCTAAGACTCTAAATTAAAATGTTTTCAAATAAACTGCCGAACCACTTGAATCGTGTTTCCTGTTACTCCCGAACATGTGGAGATTCTATTGCGAGCTATATTAAACCAAAACTACGTTGTTGTAATAGAACTAATCAATTGAAACAAACAGGTACAATTTATTTCAATCATAAATACCAACCTGCAAAAGTGAAACAAATTTTCATGGAAGCCGTAAAGCTGGAATAAGATTTTAAATTTATTGCTCGGTCCTAATATCTTGGTTGAAGATAGGGGATTAGCACCAAAATATTCAGAGGGGCGCAGACGTTGCGCAAGCTTGGCAAATATTTACTGAGAATACGAAATCTTACTTCACACACTTCGCACTTAGCGGAATCGTTATCGATATTGTATATCACTGCATATAGAATTCACGGAATTGTTTGAATGCTAATAAGTCCAAAGTCAAAGTCAAAACATTTTATTTCAAATTAGGCTTATCAAAAAGCACTTATGAACGTCAAAAAAATATAGAAAAATAAACAATTAAAATACTAAACTAAAAATATGAGTTTTGATGCTTTGAAAAAAAGCGCTTCAGTGGTTGGGCCTGTTGAGAAAGAAGTACCTAAGAAAACTCAACAGTGTAGCCTTTTTTAAAAACAATTCCTTAATGTAACAATATATCGCACCTTTCATACTATAGGGGCACATCTCAAAAAATAGCATTTTTGAGTTTTACTTATAAACGGGCCCAAAATCAACATATCTACATGACACTCTTGAAAGAAAGAGTTAGAACGTGCAATAAAGCAGTGAAAACTTAGTTTATGCCTTTTTCATATTTCCGAATAAAGTGGCATATTATTAAAATGCTGGATAAACTAAATATGCGATAAGTATTCATAACTAACGGACATACTCTTACAAATATATATTGCAATTAATGTTTTAATTTATTTATGACTTATTTTGTGCGAACAGAAGCGCTCAAGAATCTTCAAACGCGTTTTCCCAACAATCGTGTTTTTGAATTGTGCCCCTATAATATGAAAGGTGCGATATCATAAACACTTAAATAGCTAAGCAGTTTAAGACCACGGATTATTATCACATAAATATTCGTCAATAGTGTAGTACCCATTTTTAGAAAGGTGTTGTTTGATTCTAACTTTAAACATTTGAAAGGGCAACTCTACAATATTTTGCGGTACCTTATTGAAAAACTTTATCCATCTTCCTATAAAAGATTTACTTATTTTGTGTAGTCTCAAGTCCGGAACAGCAAGTTTGTTTTTATTCCTAGTATTAAAATTGTGAGAATCACAATTTTTCTTAAAGGTAGTATTTACGAACATAAATTAAATTTTCATAAATATATTGCGATGCTACAGTCATTATATTTATTTCTTTAAAAAGTTCCTTAAGAGAGTCACGTGGTCTAAGGTTGTAGATAAAACGAATAGCTCTTTTTTGTAGCACAAATATTGTATTAATGTCGGCAGCCGAGCCCCACAACAGTAGACCATACGATATGACACTGACACTATGAAAATAACTAAAGTAAACCAATCTTGCCGTTTCTATATCTGTCAAGAGCCTTATCTTTCTAACAGCATAAGCTGCCGAGCTAAGTCTACCAGCCAGGGATTCAATGTGAGGCCCCCATTGCAGCTTTGAATCTAAAATTATGCCTAGAAACGCAGTGGAGTCCACTAGCTCCACTTGATCATTATTTAAAGTTATATTGGTCTCGACTTGCCTTACATTGGGCATAGTGAATTTCTATACGTATACATTTAGTTTTTTTAGCATTAAGTAAAAGATTGTTAGCAGTAAACCAATCCATAACTTGGGACAGAGCTCTATTTACATCGTCAAAAGTCTCCTTACGTCTTTCACACTAAAAAAAGTCCTATTTAGATTTTCTAGTATTTATAAATATTCAAGTTGGTATTAGTTAGTATTTATAAATATCAAAATTTATTCATTATTATATTGTGTTATGTTTGTTTTGCCTTTGAATTGTGTTATCGATAATACTCGATGTACATTGTAACCTATGCATATTATACCTATATATTAGAATGAATCTTTGTATTGAGACCGGTGTCAACTTGTGAAAAGTGTGTTTATGCTGCTCTCGATACAGGGATCTCCAGAAGATCAGCGTTGAGGTATCTACGGACTCCTTGATTTTATGCTGAGTAGGTGCCTATTGTGCGGCACTTTTTTCCCTACAATATTTGTTTAAAACCTTTTATACCTATTTTATTGTGTCAAAGAATAAATATTTTTCTTTTCTTTTAGGTTTTATTAGATCATGATTAATATTGATTACTCGTAGTAATAATCAAAACTTGCATGTGCACCCGTAGTGTTCGATATAAAAATCACTGCCTATTTCACATAAGTTTTGCGCATTGCCACTTGGCATTTAAAAGAAAAAAGAGTTTATCAGTTTATAAATAAATATCTTCAAAACTACAAAAGTTTCACAGAGATAAAATAAAACTGAATTAGCTAGCAACAGGAGCAATGTAGGCAATCAAAAAGCTGAATATGCGAACAATTTAAAAGCCATTACGCTGTACGGAGCAATCGAGGCTCGAAGGTCGTGCCCAAAGCGTCCGATATTGACTAAAAGCTCATTCATATTGATGCAGCAACAAGTCTACACGGTGCCAATTTACAGAGACAAAAATTATCATGTGAATTTGTTTTCGATGATAAAATAATCCAATGTTCGAATACATTTATATAGAAAATAAAAACAAATCGGAAAAAACGATACAATGGTTTACTAGGTTTAAATGCAGCTACGGAAGATAAGCGTCATGGTGTCTTCATCAACATGGCTCATGTGCTGGCTGAGTAGAATATCTTGTCCGTGTTTTTATATTTAAGTTTATGGAAATTATTGTATTCTGCCATCGAAATATGTATTATAAATTGTTGCGAAAGTGCCATTTTGTTTGCACAAAGATTAAGGAGAAGAATAATGATTATAGCACAGAAGCGATGAGCACCCAGTATAAAAAGAATCCACAGAGCGTAAATATCGGAGACAGGAAATTTATTTTACGGTGATTCGTTAGTTGATGTCCGCAAACAAAATTTTTTTGTAAAATATTAGAATATTTTTAGATAATGTGCTATACCAAGAAGCTGCCTTTTAATACGTCTATGACAAAGTTAATAGGTATTTAAATCTGGTCATCGCTACAAAGATGGGCTTTAACTATGCCACACAGAGCTACGTTGTTTACATGATTGTTCCGTTACTTATTTAATATGTTTTTTTTATTAAATCAACTTTAACTTATTTATACCGGGATTTGGAGCACAAATATTTGGGATACCTGGAATAGATGGCATCGGTTGTCTAGGTAGGACAAACGTCTTAAACATATTCAATCTTTTATTAACTTGTTAAAATGACAGGATTTTTTTTATGGTAGGTGAACGGGATGGTCAGTTCGCTTACCTGGTGGTAAGTGATATGCCTGACATGTGCAGTCTTGAAGTAAAATTAATAACAGTAGGTAGTCATTATTTTCCGTCAACACTGCGCTGATAGGCAGGTATAATAGGTTGAAAAATAACTGCTCTGCACCCGTCATCCAAGACGCGCCGTCATGTTGGGCTTCTTATACCCGGTAATTTCACTAGCTACAATGCCCTTATCCCGAAACACAGTTCAAGTGCTCTCCACTGCCTGGTTAAGTTAAAGGTCAGTAGCTTTCAACAGCTAAAAGTAATCACTGAAAGAAAAATTAGCTTCTTTACAAATGGATGTTTGTGTATGAATTAATATTAATAATGTATTTTAATATATCATGGCATTAAGAACAACTTCAACACATTTTCTTAAGTTTCACGTTTGAGCTTCTACAATAAAATAAGTAGGTAACAAAAAAATAGTAACCTAAATCTTCCATACCAAAAGAAGTTCTGAGTTTTGTGATTCCATTTATACCTACTTCGCATAATTTATTATTCGAATCGATACATCTGTGGCCTTTGAAAGACTCGTCTGAATTTTAAAGGGAACGTTCTAACAAATAATAAGTAACGAAAATGTCTTTTGTCTTAGCTACACGTGTTCCATGGTATCTCCAAATTATTTGAGGAATTTGTAAAACACTGAAGCTTGTATTCGTGATGCCATCCGTTAAATTAATAAAACAAGTTGGCGGAGAAAGGAAAATTAATGTATTTCATTAAGGGTTGATTAAATTGTGTAGAAATTATGTCGGACATTTAAATCTTGCCATACTACATCATAAGTTGTCGTGAAGCGACAAATGAGAAGACCAATAATAGAGGGATATGGAATTTAATATAATAGACCTAATACAAAATAATTAAACACGGATGGGAATGTGTGGAGGTGTAGAGTGAGAGGTATATATGATGAAGGTGTATAGTGTGGTAGCTGTATCTTCCTTGTTCGTCTTACAGCTTAGGATGCACAAG